>DWON01006673.1:0-13663 GCA_018251015.1 Phocides pigmalion okeechobee
ATGAAGAACATGTTGCTTTACGGCGGGTTATGAGGGTGGCGGTGGTGCCGCCCGGGCGAGCTCTAACGGCTCTACCAACTTTATCATAGTGAATACCCATTTCATGGTAAAATGTATAAAGTCCACGATTATATTATTTTAAAAGCGGATTTTATATGTGTTTTGAAATTACGGCAGTATGTGTATCGTATAAAATTTAAAGTACATAAAAAATTTAAAAGTGCGTGGTCAATATCATTCTGAAGGTGCATTATAGAAATAGACTCCTAAAAGTACCTGTGCTTATAATAATGTTACAGGAGTCTGTTTCATTATCTCTAGTTCGTTATCACACAAAACACTTGACACCAGATACAACCTTGTGTAATAACTTAGTTACTTGTTGTAAATAGTAAGTAGATTTAACTTAGACATACCTATAATATGTAATATATTAACTATTTAAGTATACGATTGTATTATAGGATTATTCATAACAAAAAATACTTTTATTTTAAAACCTCATTTGTTCTTATTGATAAGGCAGCTGGAGAAACTATAGTTCCACTGGGGAGGTACCATAACTGCGTTCATAACCTTCCTACTCTTTTATATAACCACAAAATGCGTCCTTAAAATGTCACTCTCAATAATCATATAAATTTTAAAAAGGATAAAATTATTTTAAGGGTTTTTTAACAATTCGACGAGACCTTATCCTACAGTTTCCCCACCAAGGAATGATAAAGCAACTCCGGAGCGGTTGCCGGCTACACACTGCCAGCTACCGGCTACACATAGGCGCGAGGCGACCGTCTTAGTCTTTAGGAGTAACAATGCATACGAGTACGAGCTCAGATGGAACTTTAGTCCTGTTTGAGATTGTGTGGGTGTCCACGGGCTGCAGCGACCGTTTAACATCAGATAGTATGCACACTTGTTTGCTATTATTTTACAGGAAAAATCCTAAAAGGTTTTTTGAAACAGTGTAGAGAGCAAAGACGTATAAATTTATTAGTCTATCAACGTACACACATATGTGCTCTACTCTCACGTACTTAACGAGATTAATAGAGTGGTCTAACAACCAAACAAAGCACACTCTACTCTCTGTGCAAATGAAAGAAAATAAAATCTTACTTTTTAATCCCCACGCCACTTACCGACATTAGGTGCTTAAGAATGCACTGATTGCTTCGTACGGAAACTGTAGGATAGGGACCCACTAAATTGTTAGAAAACCCTTTAATTTTATCCTTTTTAAAAACAATATGTTGAGTAAAGGTTGATTTTTGAAGTTAAACTTTTTAGCCATCGTATCTATAATCGATAAGTGGACGGGAATTAGTGGAAAATACTAAGGGCACGTTTTCTCGTTACATGAGAGAGAGGAAGATATGACATAAAACAGGAGACAAGAGCATTGGAAATAGTGACATCTATGTTTAAATTTTGTAACTATGAAATCACATAGCTTCGCAAACATCATTATTATTTCGTCGTTCGTTAAGAGATGTCACTATTTTGTATTTTTCATTTTGATTTTACTCCTAGTTTTACACGTCTAAAAAGTATTTTTATCGTTGAAGCAATGTTGTTTTCAGCAAACCTACTGTAACTTAAGTGAACAATGACACTTGATCAGCGTGGTCCCAGCAAAAGAACATCGACCTAAAGCTTTTCCTAGAACCCCCTAAGAGCACCAATGGGTTTTGTTCTCTAACGTTGAATAACTAAATAGTTATTCAACGTTAGGGAACCCATTGAGTTAAAGCACTTTGCTTCACAGTTTCACCTGTAAATCTCGTTTTTGTCCGCGGTGCACTTCAGCATTAGAGCTGTGGAGGGATTATCGCGTTTATTCCGGAGGGAACGTAATGTGCGTTTGCTAATGACGCGCGGGTAATGGATATATGCTGTAAGATGTGCATCTCCGTACGAATGGTTCTCTAGAAATAACACTGTGAAGAGTTTAGGAAAATTAATGAAGATGAGGTCGTATATAAAAATATAAGTAGATAAGAAAGAACAATGAAAACCATAAAGGGATGTGGGTATTTTTTTGTGTTTCAGAAAACAAATTGTACTTCACTTGTAAGTAAATAAATATATAATAACGCTTTTTATACTCATGAATCTACAATAGGTCATAAGATCGGTCACAGAATCATAGAGCTAGATTACGTCACAGGATCATAGATCTAGGGTTCCTGTGTAGTGCCATGGTGCCATGGGGTATGTCAGGTCAGGATCAGGAGCCCGCGGGGTCCCAAATGGACAACTCATGACTCCCAACGAACGAAATTAGGGATTATTCGAGCCTTGTGGATTCCTTCTTTATCCGGACTTCTTCCGCATGGGGTTAAATATCCCTTGGATGGGTCACCGGGCGACATTAATCGATTCACGTAACTAAAATATAACTATGTAACTAGAAAGCAACGATGGCCAGCGTGGCCCATTTTCGATTCCATTGTTCATAAGTAGTTTAGTAAGTTATAGTTCATAGTTCATAAGTTTAGTAAGTTCATTTAACGATAAATTATATAAAGAAATATAAAGCGACGCGGTTTGTTGGACGGTTGTGCAGAGCTTGCTTTCCAGGTGTTAGGAGGATGATCGCTATCCCAGCAGGCTCGCCATTACATCCTAGCCCATGTGGTCAATCAGAAGTGCAAACGACAGAAGTTTTAAAAACATCCGTGGTTCAAAAACCTAATTCATTCACAAAATCCACGATGTCTAAACAATGCTTCACACATTCAGCCAATAAAATAACAATGAGGCCATAAAATACTGTCTGCAGCGGGCGAAAGATTCATGGGCGGGACTAACGACACTGGATTTGCAAGATTTATTCCCAGATGCGTTCCCATTGATACACGGTACGGTAATTTTTATGTCACGGATGTGGCAAACGGGCAGTTAGATACCCGATGTTAAATGTGTTTGAAGTTTCATTCAACGTTGCATTTAGATTTATTGCTAATCTTGATTATTATCAATATGATCGTGTATGTGATTATAATAAATTTGTTTTAATAAGAATGTGTAGTGAACCAGTGTCTATGGTTGGTTGCTTTATGTGCTAGTGTGTATAATTCATTTTAGCATGTATCATGTCTCAGGAAAGGAAATAAGAAAGTAGTGCATACTATGATATTCTTTATGCAAAGAGGAACTTATTTTAACAATCTAGGTAAACTGTAATGTTAAGAAGTAATGATAATTCTATGTCAACTGAAAATTGACTAAAACTACAATATTTACTGTGAGGCAATTTTTAAGTTTTGGCCATAAGATGTGATCGCTGGCTCACTACATATGATATACATACAAACATATAATGGTTATCATAGTAGCAATTCTCTATGATCTTAGGTGGGACTCGAGTTCTAGTTATACGTATACATACATATGTGGATGGGGGGAGCGACTAGTTCGTAGGTTTGATAGACGAAAATGCTTCTGTCATGTGAGTAACATGACTCAGAATTTCATAAAAACAATGTTCGCTTGCATATTGAAGATTTATTCATGTAAGTTATATCATGAAAGATAAAATGTAAATGGTCGGAAAAAGAATTAACAGCTACAATGGAGACACGCGCCAGAATCTAACAGAATACAAAAAGATATCTCCGTCGTTATTCCCAATATTCGAACATGGATTTAATTTTAATTGCTCCGAATTAAGAAGATTATTTAGAATGGACATCTGCGTCGGTCTTGAACCATTTTGTGGTAAATTATTTAAGAAATTTCACTGGTAAATAGAATGTTCTTCGTTTGAATAGGTTTTAAGTATTAAGATGTTGTTTTTTGTATGAGAAGAGTAGCAAACGAGCCTGCAAACCACCTGATGTTAAGTAGTTACAGACCATAAACATCCATGTATGACCACAAACACAACCGAAATCTTATCTGAGCTCTAACTTAGATACGTTGCTACTCCTGAGGACTAAGATTGTAAGTGTAGCCGGTAACCGCAGCTCTCCAACCGAAACCCATGTAATGCTCTATGACAGATTATTAGGGTGGCGGTGATACCTCTCTTGTCGAACTATAGCACCCCCACCTTTAAAAGTTCCTGTGCTATAATTCCGTCTATTGTATACTAAGCTGTAAAATGTGTAAATGTTTCTCGCCCATTTTATGGTCTTACAATGAAGTATATTGTTTTCACGATTTACGATTTTTTGGTCATAACAGCCTCGATCAAACGTGGGAGTAATTCTAGGTAATAGTAATAGTAATTCTATTTAGCCACCATTACCTGAGGTACCAAAAAAGTTTCCCCATCATCGCCAAATCGTCATTCCCGAAACCCTTCATTTCTCGTCGAACAAGCTGAAACCGAATTGACTGTGACATTTATTTGATGGACCCGGCAACTGCGCGCAAACTTCCCGCACTTGACAAATTGCAACATCTTTAAGGAGATCAATACGCCGCCAGATGGCAGCACCTGTTACAACTGCGGCGGAAATAGCTTTCACATAATTCTTTCCGACGATTGAGTGCCTCGATCTTTTGTAGGGCTGACGCTAACTACTACAAATATTACGTATTTTTGTGGCAAAGGTTACATTATTTTCTTATTTTCTGTCGCTATTATGTGGAGTAAAATATGTAGTTAATATTAGTTTCAGTCGATTAATAGAAGTCTAGTTTGGAGTTCCAATACCCCAAGCCTGTATACACGAGTATGTTACGTCATAACAATATACTTATTTAATAAGTAATTGTAGGTTGTACTTGTGTATCATTTAATGTAAGTATTTATAGTGTAGCATTAATAAAACATATTTTTAAGTTGGAAAAGTAGCGAACGATTCTGCAGGCGACCTAATGTTAAAAGGTTTCTGTAGTACATGAACTATGTCCATTCGCAAACTTAAGTCCTACCTCACATCATGAATAGACGCATTTTTATTCCTGAACACCGAGAAGACTGCGCTTGCAAATGTATCCTACAACAGCACTTCTTTACAAGGACTGATTTACGGCGCATTGTAAGGGCGGCAATGGTACCTCCCCGGTCAAGCTACTACTTCAATACCAGTCAAAATAATATTGGTATAACGATTACCTCATATGCATTTAATTTATCTATTATTTTAAGTGTTGATTAACGGCTGTCTTAAAGGCTCACGACCACCGCAAAGGTTGCGATAGGGAAAGTAATTATTGATATCTGTTTCAAAATATGCAGTTATGTTTTACTTCAATTAAAAACCATCTTTAATTTCATGTTCCTCCGTTTTTGCTGTCATGTGTTCATACGAAATTTGTGAATTAATTTATTACTTAAAATAATTATTATTGATTTTGTTATAAATTTATCAGATCAGTTGACAACCCTATATTTAGGAGATGGCGGCAATCGTTTTAAGAACAAATGCGTCACTTCTCTTTATGAGGGCAGTTTGATGGACCGCTATGAAAACTGAGTTTCGAAGTAAGGGCAGAGTAAGTTGCGTCGTTTGATGGAAGTAAAAAACGTATAGATGCCTTATTTTATTACTTCAAATAGTTGCCGTATAACAGTAGAAGTGGAAACGCTTTTTAATATCTCAATACTGATATATCATTTTAATATCGAATCTGGTTTATTGTGCAAAACAGATTTTATAAGTTTCAACATAAAAAGTAAGATTTTATATTATGTTAAAATGATTTCTTTGTTTAGTATTTACTAGCGACCCAGCCCAGCTTCGCTCGGGTGATAGAGTTTATATTTACTTAAAATAGTTTTAACAATTTGAAACACTTATTTCGAACAACGACTGAATTACTATATAGAATTTGACTTCAATTTATCGCCCAGTTAATAAAATAAATTTAGGATGCACAAAAACCTTCCTCAACCTTCGAATTCCATTGCACTACGTAATAACATTTACTTTATGCATCACTAACAATATATAAATCCTAAACAACCGGCAACTTGACACAAGGACACGTGTCTCGGTGTCGGACACGCCCCCATTGATAACGCTAATAAATATTAAATTACTCGATACTAGCACCCCGCCCAGCTTCACTCAGGTAATGAAGTTTATATTTACTTACATTATTTTTCTTTCATAGATGCAGTCATTACCTAGTTACACAAACTAACAAATAGAAACATCTATTTCGAACGACGACTGAATTACTAAATTGAATTTCACTACTTAATTTCTCGCCCAATTAAAAAATAACTTAATATGCACCAAAACCTTCCTCAAGAAATAAGAAAATCCATCCAGTACTTTTTGATTTTATCGCGAAAAGACAGACAGATGGGGGATTTTGTTTTGTAATTAGAGATTACGCCGTGAAACAACTGGTGGAACAAATATCGGCAATTAAAAATCGTAAATATTAAGTACCCCTAACATATTAAATATGTAAATTCCGCGGTGATGTTTGTAAAAATCATAACATTTGATGATCCCTGAGGACTAAGAGGGTCGCCTCATGAGACAACCACCCTTGGCCATCGAAACGGAAAAAATGCTTCACGCTGGTAATGGATGTAACCTGGATGGTATGGATAGAAACTATACATGATATACCTACAGTAAATTGCCACTTATGCAGTACTCTACAAATAAATTTTATTTGTAGCGCTATGTACACTTACAGCCGCCAATACTTTTAGCGTAATCGAGTTAAACCTTCAAATATTTGCGCTTGTTTTTGATGTTTTTAATTAAATTTCCTGGATGTAGTTCCGGTAAAGTAAGGTCATGTTTTAGTATATTAAATATGTTTTTATGTATACTTTTAGAAGGGCTAGTCACTTTGTAGGGTGTGGACGTACACACTTTTTCGTTTCTTTTTGGGTACCAGAAGGTTTATGTATTTGTGATCGAATATGTGTATTGAGTGCAAACACTAGGAAATCCCATTGCTGGGCAGGAGGATGGTTCGTGCGCCACCACGGTGCTTCAATACGTGTTGATAAGGATATAAATGGCTAATACAACTGTGGAAAACATATCTTTTTATACATATCAATAATTTATAATTCTATATAATCACTGTATAGAAAAAAATTAAAAACATAATTTTAAAGTAAAAAATATATTAAAAACACTAAACAGCAGAAGCATATCATATACACAAAAAGAAATACCAAAGATATAATCTATTAACTGCTATTTATTTATAACAATACAGACAGATCGCTTAAAGCGTGAAATTTAACCACTAGCGGTCACCTATCCAAATTCTGACCACTTACGAAGCTGCTTAGTTTTCCATAATTTACGACCTTGACTAATAGTATAACGACGCTGATACGCCACGATACGTAAACTCCAAACACATGTTCTGACAGCTGGAACTGCGTTGTTTTTAATCACGATTTATTTACACAAAAGGGCATTGGCATTATATTGTGCCGTTAATCGTCTCCCTGTAACCCTGAAGAGGGTTGAAAGGGCTTAGAATGTCTGCCATTAACCGACCGGTGGACAATACATCGGCCGAGGTCGGAACCTGCCTTGTTAGAGACGTGACTCTATGTCTCTGTAAAACTATATGTATTTAAGTAATGTGTTATATTCTTGGTTTATATGTTTTAAAACTAACTATTTTATTTGTGAGATGAGTAGCAAAAAAACATCCCAACCACCTCATGTTAAGTAGTCGCAGCCCATAGATACCAACGTACGATCCACGACTGAAATCCTATCTCACACCACTTCAATCGAAACAAAAGTAATGCTCTACGGCTAATTATGAGTGCAGGGGTGGTACCTCCCCGATCGAGCTGTAGTTCTCCCACCTATAAAGACTGCGGAAAATACTACTGGTGTGTTTTACTTTCCGTATTGCATATGGCTTACACTCAAGTGTTGTGTAAACCAAAATAGGCAGAAGCTTATGGATGAACACGATTCGTGGGTTCGTAGACTACACGTACGTTACCAAACACGATAGGCGTGCGAATCAGCGAGAAAGCCTGTCCAGCCTGGTGCCGTCGCCCGCTACGCTGACTTAACATAAATGTATGCACTGTAAAGTTTTAATTTTTAAGTTTGTTTTTGGTCAAACTTAGTGAACAGGCCGCTCAAAGCTAACGAATTCATTTTATATGAAATTTTGATTTTCACCAAATTTTTATCTAGAATTTTTCGTTTAGACCCATTAAATTTTATGGAGAAAATGTTTCCTTTAGGAATACAAAAATTGAGGATGAAATTTTGTTTAGTAATTCAGTTTTAATTGAAAAAGTGCGGTATCTCCGGTTAAATATATAGAAATAACAGTAAATTTTAAAGAAGTAAGCATACCTAAGGGTGTTAAAATAATCGATGCAATATATTTAAAGTCCCCTGTTTTTTAGTTAAAAATGATTGTGTCAGAGACATATTCGTACACACATACAAATTAAACTAATAATTCTTCTTTTCATTACCACAACAGCGGGGCAAAAAGGGATTTAAAACAACCGTAAAGCTGAATTATGTACTAAATACTACAAACAGTAAACATGACTTTGTTTTATAAACAAAATCCAGGTAAATCCCTCTGCTAAGGGAACAAATGGACGGATAAATCATGTCAGAATTCTATTTTGGGAGGAGATAAAAGTTGCCGTAAGCTGAACAATTTGTTTATATCGGAATTATTAATGTTCCCAAATTAGTCTTTGACTAAACTTGTCTTTGAGCGCAGTTTGTAATCGAGTAGAATTTGTTTTCGCTTGTTGCACAGAATACTGATTATTAAGAAGATCCTTTGCAAGAATAATTGGTTACAACAGACCGGGGAGATACCACTATCACGCTTATTCCGCCGTAAAGCTAGTCATGTGTTTCGGTTCAGCAGGTTTCACTTGCAAGTGATCATCGCAGTTCTTTGAAGTAGCCTTCCAATAATCTGTTTGAGGTGGGACGTGGATTTTAATGGGTTGCAGAGACTACAGAAAGTATTTGAAACGAGCCTTTATTTAAATCAAAATCAAGTCAAAATCAAAATATTTTTATTCAAAGTAAATTCTTTACAGAACTCTTTTTGGACATCAATACAATAAGCTACCGCCGACTCGTAAGGTTTCGTTTCGAAGAAGAGGCGGCGAAAGAAACTTCAAAACATTCATCTTTTCCATCTTTGAAAAATAATAACTTAAATTAATGGAGCAAGTGGAGCTGGAGTCGTTTTAGTCCAAATGAGTTTCACATTTAAATAATCATTGGTTATATAAAACGCCTATTTACGCAATGTTTCTTTAATAATCAATTTAAACTTCTTTTCGGATACATTTGTGATATTATTTGGTAATAAAAGTGAATTAAATGTATAATATGATATAAATAGTAATATTAAATAGTTACACTCTTCCCCTCTTGTTGTTTAAATGTAACAAAGAAATTAGTACATAAGTTATGAAGACTATTTTAATGAATGATATGACATATTCATAACAACATACTTTTAACTTTAAAACATTGTGTCAATTGTTTCTAAGTAAAATGGCTATGACAAACCAATGGACGTATGTGGCTAAATCCCCTTTTAGTCATTTGGCTATGGAAATCTAATAATGGGGTTTGCATTTTGCTGTAAGGAAGGGGGGGGGGGAGGTTTTATTAGATCAAAAAGCGTCGATTTACTTCAAACTGGGAGCGTTACTGTCCTTTTCTAGCAAAATTGTATTGTTTTCAAAAAGGAAATGGAATCCTTTTCTTACGTAAGGTAAGAATAGGTGGGAAGGGTTTGAAAAATCTTACGTACGCTTGCATGGGAGTAGTTTACGCTTACATAGAGGTATATTTCCAAAATCATCTAGACCTAATTATTGAATGGCTGCTAACGAAAATAAGGGTATGATATCAAAATAGAAACCTTCACAATTTCCATTACAGAATGTTTCTGGTCGTACTTCTAAGAAACAGTCTGTTATTTTGATATTACAGACAAACATAAATTTCATTTATAATTTGTGATAGATATGGTAGAACAAAAGGTGTTGTTTCGTTCATCAGGCTATAAAAACATTGCCAGTACAATAACCCAAATTTACCGCTAAAGGGCGCCTGTTTATTACGCTATGTACGTGTAACCCCGCGTGAATGTAATTAAGCTTGCTTTCCCTCACACCATTGTGTGGCTGCAACCTATTATAACGTACTGTTGAGATGAGTCTCCTCCCCGTACTAGTGGAGCCTTAGAACTGTACCTCCTCGGAGCTTACTCCTTTGCTGTTTTGTTAAGCGGGTACCAAGCAATTATGCAGGCCATCTGATGTTATGTAGTGGCTGCAGTCCATAAACATCCACATCTAATTTCAAATCAAACAAAAAGTCCTATCTGAATTTGTGTTGATGTGTAATCACACTTGAGGACTAAAATGATGTCCTTGCTTGAAAATTCCCGAAACGAAACACAAGAACTGTTAAATATGGCGGTGGTGGTATTTCTCCCGTGGAAATACAGTTGTACCATGTATAAGTCACCTATGCTGTATACTTTGGTCTACGAACTAGCTAAAGTAAAACTTTTAAGAACGTACATTTCAAAACATGTTTTTCTCCTTAACAGGACAGCAGACAATAAATAACATTTCAAGGTGATAGAACGACCGAGGAGGTATCACAAACTACTTCATAATCTGCTTTAAAGCAGTTATTGTGTTTCACTTGGACAGGTGCGGTTACCGGCTACACGTACAAATGAGCCGACCATCTTAGTCCACAGGAGTTGCAACGCGTCTATATGACGTAGAAATTTAATCTTGACGTTTGACGTAGATATCCATTGTCCCGTAACATTAGATGACTGCACGCTCGACTGCTATTTACCAACATAAAAGTTATCAACACACTTACAGGTCGGTGTAATGGACTGCTACAGGTTCAGCCGTTAATTGTTCCCGTTTGTTCCCATTTTTAGGGGTGGGTCCCTTTGGAATCCACGGAGCCTGTAACTAGGATCTGCTTTCACTAATAACTTCTTAAATTCATAGCCCCATTAACATCTATGTAGGTGCCGTGAACACAAACTAAGCGGAGTGAAGGAAATCCCAGACACAGACCAGAAACAAATATATTTTTTATATCATCCTTTTACAATAACAGAGTTTCATTTCGAGATAAGAGATATAGTTTTCCTTTTAAAACGTGATTATTTCGTATGGTTTGTTAGGAATTTACAGTATCTTAGTAAAATTGTAGCAATATTTGTTGACCTAAAACATGCTCTTACACTATTACTTGCTATATTTACAAAATGACAAGGAGATGAAAATAAAAAATATAGTGTCCTATAAAATTGAGTTTTTAAGATATCACACTGTTGTCGCAAATGAACGATATAATAAACAGTGTATTTCCTATTATTGTAACTCATTTTCACGTTTTTACGCCGTTACAATTTTTAAAAATCAGTTACTCTAACATTCAATTTGGTCAATTATTTTCTCTGGTGGTCTATGGGCTGCAATGACTTAAGATCACGTGGTTTGCATGCTTGTTTGTTAATCTTCTCACATAAAAATACTCGTCAGTTCGTACTTATGTGGGGTCTTTACATATCAAAAACATGCGACAATAACACCGTTACAAAGGAAACTAACGCACGTGATTAATTTACGGACCTATAAGTGTGCATTAACCCTTAAACGTGTTATATGTTAAGTACATAAACTAGTCAGCTCGCCCCAGCCATCAGTCAAACAATAAAGTACTCATGTCATTGTTGTCCCTTTAGCGTACCTTGCAGTGACACGACACTTCACTTCCCTCCCTTTTCAAAGCCGCTAAATGTGATGGTACAACACGTTTCATCGCAAGATGTCAGCGTGTAGCGGATATCATTGATGGGAAATACTTATTGACGTGACTGTATAGATAACTAGTTTCTTGTTGTCGATATTACGAAATATCGTCTTTTTAGTTCTTTTTTACCCCTATAAAGTTTTAAGTAACAAAATTTGATTCAAATATATAATATCATCCAAACCGTGCCCGCCAAAAACTCCATATTACGAAATCTTCTCTTACAAACTCTTATTTACCACTTTAAAGGTGGAATATAACAAAATTTCTTTCGTAGTGTCCATTTACGCTATATAAAAGAACCAAATATATAAAATCCATATTTCCCCTATGTTTACTTAGTAACTTAAGGAAAGTTAAAAAAATATTATTCCCCTGTAGTAAATTGTACCGCCTATTTCATCCATTCCAGTTTTACGTTTCCAATGAAACGTAGCCTATGTCCGTCTCCAAGGACTAATCGATTTTTGTTCAATTTCATCAGAATCTGTTCAGCCATTTTGACGTGAAATAGAATATAGTACAAACTTATACATACTCGCATTTACAATATTAGTAGGTTAATGATAATGACTATTAAAAGAAGAATAAAAAACAGTTCACAAGCACCGCTCCCTTAGAGTTTCGTCTTTCCTTAGAGATCGTGTTTCGTTCATATCATCTCAGTGAGACAATTCATTTGACAGACACTTGCACAATTTCGCTTATCTATAAATGCACCCGATTTGAACCCTATTTCCATATACACAAGGGTTACATAAATGAGAATGTATGTTTGTGTGATTAGAATGATGGAATTTTCGAGGCTCGGTTGACAAATGAAGTCTCGTGAGAGTTGTTTTCAGTTATTGTAAAAATTCACCCTTTCGAGCACCTGCTTTATTAGATTAGTTAACTTTAAAGTTTTTTATTTTGAAAATGTAGTAAACGATTGTGTAGGCCAACTGATGTTAAATATTTGTATCCTGTATGTACCTATATGTATTTGAAGTTAATCTGTAAAAGGAAAAAAATAGTAATCTTCGTCTTTTATTTTATGGATATGGATAGAATATTCAAAATTGTTTTATTAATTCTTACTAACGCTGTATAAAGCATCTATCTGCAATTTTTTAGGATTCTAGGTTCAGCGGTTTCGGCAGTGCGTCGATCTCTGGGTCATTCAACCTTCCTTTTTATCTGCAGATTTTTACAACCTACCAATACCTAGAGCCGTTTCTTCACTTAACAGATAATTTTACAGTCCATTAGGCATTGAAATTGTCTTGTAACCAGAGGACATAGTGAAATAGAAAAGGGTAAAAATATTAATGGGTCTGTGCGGGAGTAAAAGTGGATTCCGTCCGTAATTGCCCTCAGAGCAAGTTGATAATATATATTAATTGGCTGCACTTTCTACTTCGTGAAGCATATAATTTTATTACATTTTTTCATTTAAATTCTTTCAGTTAATTTGTTTTTTTTTTTGCAATCCGTAATGTATTCTTTGAATTTAGAATAATTGTTTTTCTTTGTTATTTGTATATAAATTTTAGTTGTCATAATTATTTATTATTACGTTTCATTTCACATATTTGTTATTTAAATATAAGCGGCATCTGATATAGCAATTACTAATATTAAATGCGAAAGTAACTGTTTGTCTGTAACGCTCTCACGGCTAAACTGCTGTGCCAGTTTATACAGAATTTGATGAAAAGTTAGTTTGAGACTAGAGGAAGGACATAGCTACTTAGTTTTCCAAAAATCATCCCCCATTAAGTAGGGAGTGAAATTTGTATTAAAACATCCATAGAATCCATACCATAATCGATACCATCGATGGAATTTCTTCAAAGGACAAACCCAATTCCCATACAAGCTTGGGCCCAGCAAACACAAGGCTGAAAATTGGTCATTAGTTTTAGTAA
>DWON01006674.1:0-13663 GCA_018251015.1 Phocides pigmalion okeechobee
CATGTTGCTTTACGGCGGGTTATGAGGATGGCGGTGGTACCGCCCCGGGCGAGCTCTAACGGCTCTACCACCTTTATGATAATTTACCTATGCTTCTATGCCTGTTAATATTTTTAGGAACCAGATTTATCAGGAAATACAGTGAAATGCATTATCACTCTGTCACTATAATGCGGATTGTCAAAAACATGCGAAATTTTATTAACACTACACAGGGTCACCGGGGTGTAGTAGTCGTTATTTTGTGACATAATACTATATTGATTAATAGTAGTAGTGTGTAAATAATGATAGAATAGTGTTAATTTTTATGGTCTATCTCTGGAGGCATCAATTGAAAGGTCCCTCAATAGTCGAAATATTTAATAGAAAATATAGACAAAGCATTATTCAGGACATTTCGAGTACATTGGTTCGACATCAATATATATTTGTAGTTTGAAGGTGGTAAACCTGTAGAATTTTTCTAATATTATATATTATACATTCCTAAAAGTAAAGCACTATTATGTATTAAGTTTTTTTAATGGACAATCCTTTAACGATGTTTGATTAAAACTATCCATGATAAGATACCACCACTCCTTTCAACATACATTTTTAATCTTTAAATGTATCCTTTATAACATTTCCTTTTTCTATTCACTTTTCAAATTTGGACCAGCTGGATAAAATTTTATTTCGAAGTAAGTAATGTTATAATATTCTAAAGTCTCTTCTTGTTTATAACAAAAAGAAATAAATATGTATGTATGTTAGTATGCTTTTGCTCAATGTTAGGTGCATCATAAAACATCGTAGTAACATTTGAAAGATAAAGTACGTCTATGTAAACATGGTTGCAATTAGTTTCTCAGAATGTCCAAATGACAATTATTATGTTGAACGTGAACACTATTGTAATAAGGCACGAGTAATGCTTGCAACAGCCTCACGAATCAAACATCTCGATACATTTGTTGAATGACAACACGGCAACCAAACAGTAAAGTAGCAACGCTATTGATTTATAAAGTGTGTGTTTTATCATTCTAAAGTAACACTGTCTGATTTCATTGTATACTTAGAGTATTTATAATATTTAGAGTATTCACTCATGTCGAAATTTAAAGGGAATATTTCTCTTCCACTCATTTAAGGAAAGGAATAATAAGCAATTGGGTTCATTGTAAAATAAATCGTTTATTACGCATTTAAATTTCATAAAGTAGCCACCGATCTGCACTCAGTCATAATCGCACGCATTTTTAATTTTATTATAATATAAAATCATTTATAAATAAAAACAAATATTACTTTTTATAAATTTAAATTGTTTTAAAAATATAAGAAAATATGTGAAATGGACCATTATTTTTTGGTTTTTATTATTTCACTTATTCTTGACATCTACGGATTTTCCCACCGTGATTTATAGACCATCATACTCTAAGTACAACGCAATTGTCTTACGCGAACCACAATTGATTTTAGGAATACCAACGAAATTTTAGATACAACAAAAAGACGTTCCCACGACTGAGATCGAGACAATGCGAGAGTGCGGCGTCACATGATTACGCGCCGTCACTTCGCTGTGACGTGCGAAGGACGAGTTGGGCAACGGAACTTAGAGAATTAGTTCATCTGTACACAGGTTTATTGTTAGGGCTCACAGCCATTTCAGCTTCTAACAAATATATTCAATGAAATAAATATATCCAGATTTTATAACGCAAAGTCACCCATCGCGTATGTCTGTCTGTTCATGATCAAAAAATACTGGATGGATTTTCTCAGACTATTCAAGAACAGGTTCACAACATTCTTGAGGAAGGCTTTGGTGTATAGTAAGTTAAGTTTTTTTAGTAAATTGAACGAGAAATTAAATAGTTAAGTTCAATATAGTAATTTAGTCGTCGTTCGAAATAGATGTTTCTAATTGTTAGTTTTTGCAACTAGGTTATGACTGGATGCATATACATGCATCCATTCATACGAAAGAAGAAATATGTATGTAATCTCATGGCACAATTCGGAGTTCGAAGGTTTATGCTAACGATGAGTTCATATGTCGAGTAGAGTATTTTTCGTAGTATTCTTTACTCTAGTATATATCAAGCAAGCGGTAAGAAAATTTACGATGAAATTACTTTAGTATTAAACAATTTTCTTCCAAGAACTTTTTCATCAATTCACACTTGGCTATACTATTGGACTATAGATTAATCCTTCTCATTCTATAAGGACAACTGTCCCCAACAATGGGACGGTAACAGGCTGATGATAAAAAAGTTTTTAATGCTATAATCTTTATTTAAACAGATATTTTTTAACAACATCGAAATTCTATCATAATGAAAATAGAGCAAACAATTTCGTAGTCTAATTTTCGGTTCAAAAAGCTTTTATGTTTCACCGCGTAATAAAATTCTATTTTAAATCTATGGTAATAGAACATTTCTTATCTAAACTCATAATCAAGATATAAAGACGTTCGGCAATCGCAAAAATAATACAATAGACGTAACAATGCCAGAAAACATACAAAAGATGGCTTATCTGTTATTATGCGTGTAATAACGCAAAATTTCATCATCTTATCAAGTGCATTGTAACAGCTTCGCTATTATTGTACTTTTTTATTAATAAATATATTTTATACTCTTCTGCCTATCCTGAAGAATATGTAACTTTTACTTTTCTCTTACTTTAAACACAGAATGTGAACTTACTTATTATTTATCTTATTATCGTTACTAAAGACAGACTTAAGACTAGTCAGTCAGGTGTTATAGGTTATTTCGAAAATAAAGTAAATAAATATAAAACTACCAATTCTTTCTTAATTTTAACTTTTACCAAAACCATTCATTTATGTGTAAAAGCTCAATTTGTCAGTTAATACAATTCTGCATTGCTCTAAATTATAACGATTGAAATATTCGCAATGTAAATACGGGAACAAACAGGCGGATTTCGGTAAATGCCAAATCTCCAAGTACAATGTAGTTCCTGGAAGTGTTCGTCAGATATAGAATGTACTTGTGCAAACATTTGAGCTTGTTCAAATATCAAGTGTGATAAGTATTCCTACACTTTGAAGGTGGGAAATTCACTATTTTCCTAACGCTTAGCACTGCCATATGTTTGGACCTGATTCTTTTTACCAAAGTTTAAGCTTATTTTCAATGCGAGCAAATGCATTTGGCCGGCGACAAAACGTCTTATCTTACTAACGTTACAAATGGGAAATAATAGATGTTTAGATGTTTCTTACCTTTCAACTATAATAACATAAGGCATTCAATATTTAAGGTACACACTTTGTTTTCTAGATGAACACTAAGCTTATAAACTATGCGTTCAAAGCAGCTAATAGCTAGTAGTACTGTATAAGCATCTATGTGTGTTAAGTTAATGCAATGTAACATTAAGTTATAGATGTACATGTAACACAATCTAACATTTGCATGAGAATAAAGATTAAAAAGAATAACCGTATAGTATCGTACCGTATCGTAATGATCCTAATTATTGTAGAATATTAGTAATATGTGAGACTTATCTATTGTAATAGTAATTACGAAATGTAATTCGCGCGGGCGCCTTCGGCTATCTTCTGACACTTGGTGTTTACGTCGGGACAAATGTTGGCCGTTGTGCAATGGTTCAAGGCTACACATAGATGCTGGCAAAACGTAATTCTTTAACGGTATAATGCTTTTGTTGTTTAATTAGCGGGTGTCAAGGGTCAATTTGCAACTTCAGTTTGAAGACGCGATAAGATAACAGATGCAAATCATTTTCAATATTTTTGTGGAACAGATGCAAAGTGCAGAAAATGTTTTATCTTATATTTTAACTTATATCTTGTCTTTTTGTACGGTAGTAGAGCATGTACAGTTCAACTGAGTATATAACGAACATATAAGTACTATAAGTTGGCAAATATTTCATATATCACGTCATAAATCTATAGCAAAAATTAATTATTCATATATTGTGCATTTGTAAAATATACGCGCGTTGATGTCTTTTCCATTTGATGCAATGAGATTTACATAAGCTACAATATCAAGTAAAATGAATCTTTGTACTATAACAGACCTGTATCTTTTTAATTGAATATAATATAAAGTCAAAATCTTATGAGGTCAATAGATCTTATCGTAAAAGGAAGGACATGTAAAATTATGTAGAACTTCATGTATCTTCAATACAGATGAGATGAAATGTTAATATTGTGTTAATATAATTATGTTAAATACGCATGTTAATATTTTAATTATACTTTATAATGAACTGAGCTATAACAAGGTAGTGCTGTTATAAAAGATACGTAATAGCGTCAATGCTAGAGCGCAAATTGTTACATAATTTCAAATATTACAATTTTACCTTTACAGTACATCGTTTTACAACACAAATGTGTAGCACTAAATAAAATTTTGGTATTGTTAAGATAATGAGATATAAGGACTGAAAAACAGCGATATTGGGACTTTGATTTTGAGCTAGCAAGGCTGAGTAGTCTCCCTTTGCCATGTCTATTATTTTCAAGTATATTTGTTTGTAATTGTTTTATTTGTTATTTATGGCAATAAATGTTATCATTATTGTTATTATTAAATATGTCTGTAAATATTACTGATCTGGATATAATAGGTACTTGATAAACCGCCCAGACTGAGATAAATATACGTGTGATCCTTTACTCCCGTGAGTCACAACGAGTTTACAGAATTATCCGTATCTAATAACTGTTTTTAGGAATATGAGCCAGCGCGCCAGTTTCTACTCGCACGCCCTTGCTTACATTAAATTTAGATCAATTATATAACATTGTTTCCATAACGAATAACATAAGTAAAAACAAACTCTTTAAATTTATTAAATAGTTTTATATATATCACACTTTTAAGACACTTTTTTGCTATCATTGGGAATTAATATACTTTTAAAAAGTGCTTGACTTACTTTTATTTAATTTATAATATTTAAATACCCATCACAATGTTATTATCTACCATGAATAATGTACGTATCTAATTATGCACACATTATTTCAAAGAGTCAAAAATATCGCAATACTAATTAGGAAACTTCAAACTTGGTTTTGAAACTTTACAAGCACTTCCAAGTAGAATGGTAGTTAGTTTAACCGCGCAGTTATACGAAATCTGTGAATATTAATACTACTTTTAATGTTCATCTTAAATGTTGGTTGACGCAATACGTGATGTTGATGAACTTTGGTTTCTACGCTATAAGTTTTACTTTGTCCTCATTCGTATTTTTGTTTATCAATTCATATACAAAACATACAGACATAAAAATGTGACTGAATTGTTACTTTTTAGGTTATTATGGACCTCTAAACCGATAGTATAACGATATTATTGCATCCTACGAAGTATGTACTATATTTTATATATCTATATCGAATTACCAGTTCGTTCCTATTATTATATCACGTATATCGTATATGTGTATATCCGTTTATAAATCACGCCACTTAGGCAGTGTATTGGCATTAATTATAGGCAAGCTCATTTTAAACGGAAACCCGTCTTCAGTAATAGAATAATATTAAGAACGAATAAATCGGTTGCATGTTATATTTTAAACGTAATGTACTAAACTTCAATGGAAAGTACAGCCAATTTCTAAGTTCACGTGTTCAAACCAACTCAATTTTCATTGGCAAAATCCACGCATCGTATTATAGAAATTCAAATTCAAATATTTTATTTTATTAGAACATGAGTACAAGACATGATATAGATTATAAAGCTATGTAGGTTCTCCAAGTTCCACCTGTCAAGGCATGCAAAAATTTCAAATTACAATCATTCTTAGGCGTAAATTATGTAACATTGTTTATGATATTCAATTGACATGTCAAAGTCAGATAAACTTGTTAACAATATTAAAATTTAAAATTAAAAGAATATAGATTCTATTTCAAAAATATGTAGGCGATGTATGAAAAATTTATAAAGCCATGAACGAGGTGTCAGAGACTCGTTTATTATGTAATAATGGGGACAGTATGTTAAGTGATCAGTGTCATTTATATGCAGCGTTCATAACATGAAAGCTCCAATTTTAAATTCCATTCGAGTTCTCTCCAGGCTATTATTTGCCTACGATTTGTCAGGTTTATTTGTTTATAAAATAAGTGAAACTTTTGCTATCATGATGAAATAATTGTCAATATTTAAACTCAGTGTGTGGAACAAATATTATTAGGAAAATAAAGTATGGATTTTTTTATTATGTACATTTAATAATGTTTCTAACGTCAAAATCACCCTAAAATGTACCTACATCAGTAACAAAGTCAAATTCAAACTCACGAGTAAATCTGTACTAATTCGTTGAGACATGAAATACGTATTTCTTTTAACTGTACTTACGACTTCATTTGCATGTAATTTTCGAAACGTTCAAAAAACGATAATACATACTTTTCAATTAAAGACAAAGCATTCAATACCGCTTGTGACTTGGAAATAAATTTTGGTAATATAAACATTAATAAAATAAGGCATCCGTAACAAAATGTATCGTGCAGAGCAAATTATTGGTTCATCATGATTTTCGTGCCCTTTTTTAGATAAAGTCACGAAATTGCTATTTTACGGTATTTAAGCTAACAGAAGGGCTTTAAAATCCAAGCAAACATAATACTAGTGCCTAATAGTACCTTTTTGATTTATAACTTACAAAATTCATGAATTATGTAAAAATATATATGTTTATTAGTGAATGGCCCTTTGATTGGCCTCATGAAAACACCAAAAATACATTAAACAACATATAATTTACTTTACATAATTATAGGTATTGTACATAGGCACATGTTAAGGTCCTTTTCGAAGGTTACCTGCGATAGAAATATCGCTACGCCTATTTTTCTGTGTCATTGTAGCAGTGTAGTCATCTTGTGATCTTGTTTAAAGTAAATGATTAGCATTTAATATTTCTGAAGCGTTTTTAGTCTTAGTGGAAATAATGCATTTATGATCGACGTAACGTAGAGTTCTGTTGTATGCGGGATAGTAATTGTCCATGGGAGGTAACGGCCGCTTAATAAAATGCAGCTAGACCACCCGATGGACCTCAGTCACCGTTGCCTGTGGGCATTTGCATCACCAGAGGTGTCAGAAATAGATCACCGGCTTTGAAGGAGATCTCACTTTGCACCTTTATTGAAGAGCCCCATGTGATAGCGCTCAGGCAATACTTCAGAAGGAAGTTAAATTTAAATATGATTATGGCAAAAGTTGTTATTTTTCTTACATAAGAAAAATCTAAACGCATCGCCGCTTACAACTACTGTCCAATCTTAATTTATTCAAGTTGTTATTCGCGTGTTTGATCTGTTACGTGTTATAATCAAAACAGTTAAGTAAGTGTGAATTAGGGGTCCTATAGGCTTGCATGTTACCTACAGGATAAGTTAGGTAAAGCTATATTATGATCGATTTTATTGTAAATGGCAAAGGTGAAGTAATTTCCTGTCCATCAAATAGTAAATAGTCTCTAACACTCATGGGGATCTATTACCAACCCTTTGTAGAATAAGCCCTACCTAAAATGATCAAAGAGGTATTGCTACCTCGCAGACTAAAATAATCAACTCGTAACCTCTATATACCTAATATATAACCTAAGAGTACTACCCCTACC
The DNA here is from genome assembly GCA_018251015.1 of Phocides pigmalion okeechobee. Classification (NCBI taxonomy): domain Eukaryota; kingdom Metazoa; phylum Arthropoda; class Insecta; order Lepidoptera; family Hesperiidae; genus Phocides; species Phocides pigmalion. Next base: position 7,678 of record DWON01006674.1, read on the forward strand.
ACTAAGCCGGGTAATGCTGCGCTATGTAAGTTACAGTACTGATGTTAATATTTTAAATTTACGAAATGAGGTGAAACAGATTAAATCAATTCAGCAGCTCTGTCGAGAGGCGTCGCTAGTGATTAGTGTTTGAAGTAGCTATTGTCTAGGTGTTGAGTAGTTCCAGTTCACAGCGGCACGACGGCGCAGCGACGGGATCGTGACCGAAACAGCGGCCTCGAACCGCTTGCAACACCCCCGTGGAAATAAACTGTAGATGCTGTACGCCTAAATTTGCTAATAGTATATGAATTTACAGAAATCTAACTGGAAAAAAAAGCATTCTACACACCACAAGAATATATGTGAATTGACGCCAAAAATACTTACCACAAAGAGTTACGTACATAAAAACGATACACATATGGCTAAAAATTTTAGTTTATTTTTTATTAGGGGCTAATTGAAAAATAATTCATGTTAAGAAAAGTCCTTCTCAGACTAGAAAACTATCATCCCATTCCATCATAATAATCTATATATGAAAATTTCAAAAGATAAAAGATCGCATAGACGATAATTTAATACTCCATAATTACTATTCCGCCAGCTTCTGGAAGATTCACATAAATCGCAGAGTTGTCTTGTTCTCTAAAACTTTTGGAATTAATCAGAATATCATGAATTTGAAACACACATTTAAATATTAAAAACAGATTTCCTGTTACGTTGTCTCTCTGATACCGGATTTCTTCTAATTATAATTATGTAACTATAGAGGCCATCATATGTATCCTTTTACACCGGGTTCGTGGTAATTATATAAATTTATTTACAGTATCATTTGGAGTTACATTGGGGCTATTATTACAATTAGATACGGTCGTTACCAATATTTATTTATTATTTATAAAGATTAACTGCATAGGTTTATGTTATAAAATACATAATGAATTGACAAATATTACATGAATCTCGAAGTATTTACAAATTTATATCTTAATATTCCATTTAACATTACATCAAAAGGTACATTTGATATAATAATTCTAAGATTTAAATTACACGGATTTATAATCAATGATCTGTAATAGGTCGATACGGTAATAAAACTAGGTCACGATGTCCACGGATTAGCGATAAAGTTTAATTAAAATCAACCCTGAGCTTGCACGATGCGCCATCGTACCATAGTTGTCGTGATGACGCGTTCTTATATATATTGATGAGATGTTGATGAACACAATTATCCACTTACGGTTAAACATCTGCTAAGAGCGAAACGAGTCAAGGTCAGTATCATGCTTAGTAACCGCTCATGGTATTCCGCCTAACGACAAACATCCGTTTCTATTTATGGGGGACTTGTCTGTTGATCTTGTCCGCGATTCAAAAGTGGCGTCGCAATATCCTATTGCTATTTCACGAGCGCACATCATCGCATGTTTATATCTGTTTTTGCTTATTGACGCATTTTTGTAATATCCTTTATCGATTACATTTGAAGCCACAATAATTATTTGTTTAAATCATCAAGAAATGTGCAAATGGATTTGCTAATCACAATGAGATCGATTGCAAAAAAACGACGCGTAAAAAGGCTTTGTTATCATTATGATTGCATTGTCACGTGAGTCGTGACACGGTTTAAAATTTAACGCCTGTTTATAAATTAGGTCGATGCTTCGTTTACGTGTGGTAGAGATCGCCCGAGGCGTCTCCGGGGCGCGCCGGTCTCGCCCGGCCCACTAGGGTTGCCAGGTCCAATAAAACAAGTTGGATTCTTAATAATATTTAGTGTTTTATTGATACTGACGTGAAATTATATCTTGTATGGCCTAGTTAGAAGTCTTTTAAAACACACAACTTTTTAAAAGAAAAAATGTTTTTGCCTGATAATGGTATGTATATCTCCGCACTTACTTTATGTAAGGGATGGTAGTTACCATCACTATGTACAACGGCTATCATACGTTACTGGCGCCGTAGCGAATCCCCAGAAAATATGCCCTTAATCGTTTTCCAAAACATTTATAAGAACAGTGGTTGTAATATTACTTTATGCCACCACACAGGTGCAGCAAAATATTTATTATTATTCAAGCAAGGCGCAAGCAAAGGTCAGCGTCATAATACATTTTGCTTCATCAAAGCCCAATATATCCGGCAAATTCAGAATACCTGGCAACCCTAGAAACATTTCAATTTACGTAACGATGCGGCAGAAGGCGCCGGCTGATCAATGTCCTGCCAGTTTAAGCTGGCGTGTCTTGAAGCGAATTGAAGTGGACACTTTTTACCATTGTTACGTAATTTTTTTTTCGTTATAAAAATTTAATTAAGTTTAATTAAAAGACTTCAACGACAACTATCATATAAAAATAATTTCTTAAATATAGGTTTTAATTAAGCACAATACAAAGCTTGACGATAATAATTCAAAAAAATCAAAAAAAATCAAAATACTCAGAGACGCAATCGCTATGCGAAACCTATCTATCAATTTATCTTTTGATTTCATTTGATTTATCTATGACCGTCAAATTATCAAGATAATTTTGGAACTTGATTATTTCAACATAATTCGAAGCGTAAAATACTTTCTACTTAAAGTATAAATATACTTCTATACTTTTATTGACTGAGATCGACTTTATGTTAAACGGCCGCTGCAGCCCATGTACGTCTTTATCTCACCTCAATCAGGAATTCTAGAATTTCTATCTACGAGATGGTGCGTAAATACGTTACTACTGACGAGGATTAAGTATGTCTCTTTTAATATATCTACTTAGGAACCACACCTCTGAATAGAACCACAAATATTGCCTTACGGCGGCATACCTAATTGCACTACGAGGGTTTTTTTATGTGAGAAGAGTAGCAAACGAGCATACAAACCAACTGATGTTAAGTAGTTGTATCCTATAGACATCGATGTACAATCACAAATATGACTGAAATCCTATCTAAGCTCGAACATAGATGCGTCGCCACTCTTGAGGACTAAGATGGTCGGCCCGCTTCAAAGTGTAGCCGGCAAACGTGCCTCTCCAACCGAAATACGAGTAATGCTTTACGGCGGATTATGAGGGCAGCGGTGGTACCTCCCCGGTCGAACTATAGCTCTCCCAACTTTATGACGGTGACGGGTAACGCTGTCACCTTCTTACTCGAACTATAATTCTATCACGTATTATAATTAGTTGCTTATCTTGGATATGCAAAGATGTTTACACAGTCACATGCATAATTTGATTTTAAATATGACTTTGGATGTTTTCTTATGAACGGCTACTTATTACTCAATGTCTAATGTCAACTCTTCTTCAACGCACACACGTGGGCGATGTTTATAATGTAATATTGCACTGAACTTAAATATCTCCGTGATGAAATGTTATCGTAATAATGCCCACAGTATACACGTTTACAACTTTATGCAAATAAGAATCAATACTAGGGGCTACTCGTGTGAGCTGTTTTAACTTAAATTAAGTCCAAAATGAGTAATCTCATTTGAATTGACTATATTCAATTGCATTTGTCTGAGAGATTGATTTGAATAGATAATTTTTTATGTATTTCTTATCATTGTATTTAGAAAGACTATTATTACTTGTTAAGCGCATTTTCCATCCATAAGTCACAACGATTATAATTTTTATCCTAATATAATATATAAATAATATATAATATATAAAATTCTATGTAAAATGTATGCATAACAATGTGTGGCTTTCTACGCCACATCTATACACGCGCCTTGCTACAGTAAATGAAAATACTGTTCAAACATCTGTTTCATTTTTTAATATTTTCTTTATAAAAAACGTTCTTCTCTCATAGTTACAGAACTAAATAAGTACTCATTGTTTCCGTCTTGTTGAAGACGAACGCATGACTACATACATATAAATGTAGCATGGTGACTGACTATGTTGCCACGCCAAGTTGCATGCACACTGGCGTGACAATATTGAATATATGATATAACAAGTTTCACTGAAGGAATTCTCATACTTAAAAACATCTTAAAGTTCAAATGCCTACTTTTTTCTCAACATTTACAAAGATTCGGTTCGGTATTGTATTCTCATTTTCCGTTGCATTGTTATAAAAATGGGTTAGTAGTTCATATGGATCTTTGAATTAAGCAATATATTCTACATGACAGGTTATAAAAACAGCTGCTCACACTTCTCACGCTAACGATGGAATTAAGGTTTTAATTAACTACAAATATACGTGATAGAGTTACGTCACTGAATCACGAACTCAGATTGACACCGAAAGTCAAACGTGAGACTTGTTTGATTACCTTAAAACACCCATGGTTCGAATTTCCACGTTCCTAGAATGGTTTAAATCTACTCCATCTTTAAGTCATGTATTCTAAACTAAACTTGTTTTAACTTCGGAAAATCATATTACGCAGGTGCGTAAAACACTCCTTGATAGTAATTTCAGTATTCTTCTCTAATGTGAATTCAAAATGATCCTAATTGTAAATTAATATTCGAAATTAATTTCTCGTTTTCGCTGTGATACATAATATTACCCTTAAGCACTCTATTGCACGAATTTGTACCTTCTACTCTGAGTTAAAATTATAAGCAAATTTAATTCAAACTCGTTTGTGTGCGAAATTTATCACTTACTTCCCGTGGGAAAACGTCGTTACAAAACACTCTTGAGAGTTCTTCATAATGTACCCAAAGGTGTGTCTACCAACCCGCACCCCACTCATTTTGAGACAGTAATGGGTTAATAATGATGAAGCACGTCATTATTTAAATCAGCCATTAAATATCTATTAACTCAACGTTGGCATATATTGGCATGGTTGGCTTCTTTAGTACCGCTAAAAATGATCTTGATACGACGATTACAAGACTCGTAAATTATCTTGTAGTGGGAGTTACTCCATATTCAATAATTATAATTATTATTTATCTGTTGCGCTACTTACTTACATCGTCCATAATTAAATTTTAGTAATTTAATCGAACTTATAAATGTTGGAAATTCTAAGTTATTAATGTTACTTCTATCTTTTATTAAGACTATATTCATGTGACTACTAAGTTATATTGCGTAACTTTTGCAGCTGTAACATTTTTATAATACGGATGTTTAACTTCACATCCATCACAGAAGTGTTGTTATTCCTGAGGATCCAAATTAGCGAATATAAATGAGGAACAAAATTAGAAAGTTAGTTGACATATAACCGTATATTTAAAGAACTTTTAGAATACGAATAAGAAGTCTATATTCTTTTCATTTAGATGTTTTCTTATGAACAGCTACTCTATGTCATGATTCTATATCATACGTTTGTAATATCAACTTTTGATATTATATGTGCATTACAGATAAATTATCACTCGTTCTAACAGTGGAAAAAACATCTTTAGGAACCCTACGTACGCGAAAGTTCTTCATAAAGTTCTTAAAGGCGTATGCTGTCTTCCATTCCGCACAGGAACAGTCGATTATCTCTTAATGAAACCTTCACATTGTGAAAAGTGACTGTGCCCAGCAATGGGACTGTAATAGGTAGACGATGTTATTCCTCATAACAACTTATTTACGTGACATAAATCGAAGAATTTTATATGATGTCATTTAGCAACAAACTACAGGCTCTAAAGCGCAGACCGCCTTATGTATCATCAATTATCAACATTAATAGTCGATTACGTTATGTGTAATCCAATCTTGCCGAGAAACATTGATTATTATTCGTAATATTTATTCGTATCGAATCCTAAATATCTAAATTAATACTAACGACTTATATCTCCTAAATGCAAATTGCAATGATATTAACATGAATAACGAAAATATACGTAAAACTTATGAAAATTTAAAGTTACGAAAACTAATTGAGTAATTTAAACTTAAATGTTATTTTATAAAAAGACGTGTAGCAGCACAGAAGAGAGCTCTGAAAAGAGCTGTTTTACTCACCGCACGCTACCTTTGAATTGACGTCTCATAG
>DWON01006675.1:0-13663 GCA_018251015.1 Phocides pigmalion okeechobee
ATTTATTTATTTTTCAAAAACTAAATCTAGCATTACAGGATAATTCCTAATTCGATAGATTAGTACAACAAAAAAAAAATATGGTAGTATGATTACAATATTAAAATATTTAAGTAATTCCGTACCCATACGACTCAAATGCAACTCACGAGGACAGAGATGCCTCGCTTGTGTAGACAGCAACCGCACCTCTGTCATTGAAATGCTAGAACTGGTTCACATCGGATCATGACGGTGAGGATGATACCTCCCTGGTCAAACTGTCGCTCTGCCACCTTCCTAATACGTACTTTAAACAATCGTCCAACTGTTATCATTTCAATTTCCATTCAATTTGTTCACAATTAGGTATAACAAACGGAGACAATGGCGGCGGGGAGCGAAACAAAAACGCATCGAGCTATATTTTATCGCATAAATGTTTTGATGAAGCGTTCGGCGCTCCCCCGGGATCACTCGGGAGGCCAGGGGGATGGGGAGGGAAAAATGAAATGAAAATAATGATAAAAACGAAGGGAACAGTGTCTGTCCTGTGAACGAATAATAACCGCTTCAGGATACGATTGGTTGGAACGTGGTTTCTTTTGCATCCTACTTTAGTTTTGTTTTATTGTTTTTATAAGCAGCAAATTAGCGTTCAGACTTCTTCATGATAAGTCCTTGCTGCAGTCCGTGTACATCCACCTCTAATCGTTAACAAGACTGAGAATTGTTTAACATTGTATGTGGATGCGTTAGTACTTTCGAGAATTAGCATGTACCATAATATACCATACCCACACTTTTCTTGCCGAAATACAAATTTTGTTACACTTTACACTTTAGTCTTGCTTAAGGTTGGATGTAGATGTCTATTAGCATCGGATAATTCGTGAAACGTCATATAGAACACGAATCTCACCCGAAATATATTACTTTGCTACTCCTGAGGACTCAAAAGACACGTCATAAAAAAGTGAGCAACTGTGCAACAGCTGGCAAGAGCGGTTGCCAGGCGACCGTCTCGGACTTTAAGAGTTGCAACGCATCTCATCGTCATCGCATGCACGACATCAAGCCGGACTTTAGTTCTGTTCGAGGTTCGGCGTAGATGTCCCTGAGCTGCATATACCATTTAACATCAACTGTAACTTAAAAAAACTTAACAAAGCAAAACAAACAAAACTTAAGAAATATGAAAAAAAATACAACATATCCATAATATTGCACATCACGACAAAAACACTAAGAATTATATTAACAGAAGTGCAATTGCCCACTATTTATTTATACATGGGATCATATCGATCAGATAAAGCTAATTAGCAGTTTATAGCACTGCACTGAATATCGACGTCGCAATAATGGTCCCGTGACGTCATCGGTGACGTAACGTGATCCATTTCCCGTAATCCCGGTTGATTTGTTCACTTTGTTCTGTAAATTGTAAAGTATACAGATAATTCAGTGCAATGTCTGTATGATTGCATTGCAGCATCATCAATGTCTTTACTAAATAATGGGTATCGAGAGAAAATGTAATGTATGAATACATTAATACATTTCTTCATTAAAGTATTTTCTGCAATAATTTGTACTAATTTAAAAAGTAGGTAAAATCTCTGCTGAATACTTGTGTATTTAGGTACGCTAAGCATTTTTAATAGCTAAAATCTAAATTACATTTTTTTGTGAGACGTTCTTGCATATTGATTATATACCGTTTCTACAGGGACCATTCCCCGTGACAATGCAAGAATGCCTAAATGCCGCCATTTTGAATTTTAACGGCCTTCGCAAAAGGGCGAGTTACCATTTCGTCGTTAACCTTTACCAGACGCAATGCTGAAGTACATAAATAATTATATTCATGTTTTAGATTTAAATTGTACATGTAATGATCTTAGACCTTATAATGTCAACTCAATTAAAGTTACTTATTAAGTGAAAAGAAAATTTAACGTTCGTCTTGTTGCAGTGAGCAACGGCGCGCTAAGCGCGTGCGCAGCTCAGGGCGGCATGGACAAGGACGGCAAGAAGAAGCACACGCGGCCTACCTTCAGCGGCCAGCAGATCTTCGCGCTGGAGAAGACCTTCGAGCAGACCAAGTACCTCGCCGGGCCCGAGCGCGCCAAGCTCGCGTACGCCCTCGGCATGACTGAGTCGCAAGTTAAGGTAACTTTAAGGATTTAGTCACTACTTACGTATTTCCAGAGGAGAGATTGATTTTCTCGATATGTGTGGAGGTACAAGCGCCAATGTTAACCGTGAAGTAGACTTCCTTTTTGACTCAGTTGAAGAGATGTCTCATATAAGCAGCTTCATCGGCAGGAGAAGTAACGCGTCTACATATGAATTCAGATAGGACTTTAGTCGTGTATGGGATTGGATGTGGATGTCCAAGGTTTTCGGCAACTACGGAATATCAGGTAGTTTGTATGAATGTTCATTTGATGTACTTCTAATATATAAAAAAAATATGCATAGTTTAAAGTGTTAAATGCAAAAAGTGTCATCATTGACATGTACGTATGCCAAAGTTGCGTAAACAGAAATTAAATATGACGGCGTATAATTAGAACAAGTGGTCCGTAATTTATTAAATATATATTCTTATGACATTGAAGCATTTGAGCAGTCCAACTGACATTAAGTCATTTCTGCCTCCTGCATACTTCTGTAACCAACTCTATATAATCGATTGAATTGAATTGAATTGAATTGAAATCGATCACATATTGCTACTTTTGAGGTTTAAGATTGTCTCCTCATATGGAGGTACACATTCATATAATTATTAATTCTGTATATATACACCTATGCTAATCCTTTATATATATACCTACTATTTTCGAGAGCCGTAGATAACGTACGATTTTTCTTACTTAAAGAGTAAAGAATTCAATTGGTTGATTGTCAATGGATGTAGGAATTACCTTTATTTGTGTGTAGAAAGTACGGAATATTAATTTCCATTTTGGACGTTAATTCGTTGCCTAACTTTGTAATTTATTCGCATTTCTATGACTTAATTCGGTAGCGCTTGTAATATTTTACTTGAATATGACAAAATATGAATAATAACACGATATGTGTAGACTTAAAATTAACTATCGGGGTAAATGCACCAATGCGCACATTCCACGCGTACTCGTAACTAAATAGCTTGTGCTGCCATCTGTCAAGCCAGTGCATGCTATTGTAGGCCGAGTGGCACGCAGATAAGATCGAAAATTGTGTGCACATGAGTTATGGCATGATCAACCGTGTTGTAGTCCGCTCGTAATCGGATTACGGAGATTGAAAAGTCAATCACTTAGTCGCGGCGCAATCAAACGATTCGCTCTATTACTGGTAGGGTTGCCAACCGAGCTTTAATGTCATATACAGTACATAGGTGTATAAAGAGATGGGGGGGGGGATAGGCTTCGTTACCTTATGTATCCGTCACTTGAATACTTCCAATTCGTGTAATTTCTAGGTGTCTGAAATACGCGTTCAGAATTTTTTGTGTGCTCCCTATAACAAAACCATAGATAGCCACGTCAATATTTTAATCTTTACTATATTTTTCTAGTCCACACTAATCGTTTTCAATAAATTATCGTACAAATGTGATTGAATAAATTCAATTATTTTTGACACAAAATAAATGTGTAGGTAATAATGTTAATCAGTTACAAAAATATGTACAAAAAGAATTTTAATCTTATTTGTCATTTCTTTCTAAGATCAGTAACTACCTACATCTATATAAATACCTATTTTTTATCTGATATTTGATTTTATAATATGATTCTTCCTTACACAAAGATGTATAAGAAATCAATTTATGTTATTCGGTAATTAGCACTTATATTAGATTAAACCTTTTATGGTCGTGAGGTACACAAAAAAACTGACGCATAAACTTACTTTGGTTCAACACCTTACATGGTTTTGTCACTCCATAATAGGTGGCAGCCCTAATTACCGGGGATTAAACGAGCGACATGTGGACGCATCGCTCTGTTTTGTTTCCCGTTTGATAACCTTTGATGATTATTTTCTCATAGATTCAATCATCAGAACTTCGCCGAATTTTAATGGCAAAACAATTGAAACACCTCTTTTCGAATAAAAAAGAACTACGAAAATCCGTTCTTGGAGTAACGAATTATCGATGAACAAAAATAAAAAATAAAAATCATTCGGACGAACTGATAACCTCCTCTTTAGAGGACGGTTAAATTTTCTAAGACTATTATACTTCAGTACGGTCGGCGACGGACATAACTTGATTGATTCTAGTGTACCGTGACCAAATGTCGCTACTGGATTATTAAGTCAAGTCGTTACTTCTACACTTACGATTTTTATTATTTTTTAAATAACTTAAGCTTTACGGGAGCTTATGAAATGGGAATAACTTAGAGAAATAAACTCAAAATGGAAATATTTGATAGGAATTATTTTGTAACGAAAGTTTTAATGTTTGTACATAGTTTATACTTTTTTAGTATAGTTATTGTACATAAGGCTAGATAGAAGTAACTAGGCGGGCTTCTTGTCAACACTGGTTTTCGCAGTAGTCATGACGTCCACGCCACACATGTAGGTGTCCTGAAAGCTCGTTGGCTACTTTTTCAACATAAAAACAAAAAAGAACATGTAAACCGAGTTAACTTTTGAATTGAAATTGTATAATATATATACAAATATATATATTATGACAGAGTAAGAGACGGGCATGCAGGCCACCTGATGTTAAGTGGTCACTGCAGCCCATGGACAACCACATCCAATCTCAAATAAAACAGAACTTCTATTTAAGGATGGACGCGGATGCATTACTACTCTTGAGGACTAAGATGGTCACCTCCAATGTGTATCCGGCAACCACACCTCCCAACCGAAACACAATACATGAAGAACATGTTGCTTTACCGCGGGTTATGAGGGTGGCGGTGGTGCTGCGCCAGGCGAGATGTAATGGCTCTACCACCTTGCAAATGTAAAATCTATGCATAATAATATCTACATAACATCATAATAGTAATATCTGTGAAAGAAAACCTGCAGCCAAAAGTTAGTCTCTATAAACAGTAATATTAAAAATCTGTATACTATATTGTGCCTTTTTTGAAGTACATATGATGCTAGAAGAGCAAGGGTTCACAACTACTATACTATATTTATACTATGTATACTATAAATACTATTTGGTAAACAATCAATTAATCTCTATATATAAAGGTATAAAATGACTGATAAACCCAAATCCCCACACAGCTGAACATGTTGAACCTAGAGTCCTGAAATTTTGCAAATAAGTTCTTTATGCAGCTTAAGTAACCACTAGGAAAGATATTTAGAATTTCAATACCCATAAGGAACTGACTAAGAGCATAAGGGTTCAAAGAAAGATCAACTGCTGAGAGATTAAGTAGGTAGTGTAAGTGTAGGTAGTAGGCAAGCATCTATATTGTTGTTGTATGATCTATTACACTGCCAAAGTAATAATATACAATACAAATTACTAAACCATGACATCTATAATTTTCCTTGTAACTTATTTCCTCATATATTTACAGCTATCAAAATTACAATGTCAAATGGTAAACACTTAGGACATTGAATAACAATGGTGTAACAAACCTTTGGACTCATGCATTTAACATATTTTGTTGCATAGCTGCATACAGGTCTACCTCTAGTTGCCTGAGCACTTGCATGCAATATTTATTATGCCCCCCGCCCCCCCATTTTTATGTACTACTGCCTAGTTTATATCATTGGAAAGCAAACTCTATCTATACATATATTAAAACTGTAACTGGTCACTGTCTGTAAATGGCATATATATATATATTAGTGATAATATACTAGTTTTCTCCCCCAGTATATACTACCCACGTGATATGCAGGACCTGGTTGTGTTTGTTTCATTAATAACTGTTTTATTCCTCAAATTGCAATACTGTTTATAATAAGCATTATCCTTATATTTTGTGGGCAGAACCACGGGTTAATGGTAGTTCAATATAAATGACACCTACAAAAATATATCTTTGCCAGTGGATTTTTACTCTCAATCAATGAAAAACTTTGCCCATCCATTTTAATTTAAACTACCTAACCGTCACTTACCTGCTTTCAATATCTCCTGGGTACATAGGTCCAAATCGGTTGTATCCGCCATAGGGGCTCATTGCCCCCATTCCACCCATACCAAATCCTCCCATACCGTATCCACCACCCATACCATAGTTTCCGTAGCCGCCAAATCCGCCGTAGCCTCCCATGCCATACGACCCCATCATACCATTGGAAAATCCGTTCATTGTATCATAGCCATTCAACTTGGGCATCGGCGGCGGTGGTGGAGGAATGGGTCTAGGGTTCACTGCGGCGGGTAAAGACCCTGGTGCTGGGTCTCTAAATGAACCCCCCGCACTCTGAATATCTACATTGGATAAAGTTGGGCCGGAGTTTACGTCAAACAATTTAACTGTCTCAGCCATTGCTTCCTTCACTTATCACGAATATTTTTCTATTGTTTCTGTATTTTGTCAAGTAATCACATTAAATCACTTAAAATTTCCATTAAGGACAGCTATTATCGCAGTTTATGACAGTTTTCTATATTTCATAAGTAAGTAAACAAGGGTCAACTTCCGACGTGAACAGTATTGGAGTATTGCAGTATTTCACAAATGAAATATACGCAGACGCACTGCGCCGTGTTGCCACTTTAAATTTTCATTTCACCCTACATATTTTAATAATAACTTTTCTAAATATTAAAAAAAATATGTACAATTAGTATTTTTTTGAAACTTTACGTAACAGAACGCAAAAATTTGTCTTTGCTTGGAGTACCCATATTTTAGGTGATAACGGATAGCAAAGGACTTTATCTCGTTCTGATATTATCGATATTGAAGGTAATATACGCAAATTTCAGACTCACACAATCTCTTTAAACTTTAGTGTGAGCAATATCTAAAATGTGAACATAAAAATGAAACATGAAAATTAATTACAGTTTATTTGAATCAGCATTATTAAATTAATTTAGATTTTACCGTAAATTTCCTAAACGTCTGGAGGAAAAAAATAATCATAAGACAGAATATTATTTAAAATATCTTAAAAATGGGTCGAATATTTAATAGTGGCGCGAACAAGAAAAATATTTTTTGATGTGACGCATGCGATGAAACGAAATCAATACATAGAATACCTATTCAATGCATAAGGATTGGTTTTGTATTTGGACCATTAATCATGTGACATCATTGGACATTTCATTACGGGCGAATGTTGAGGTTTTAAATAGACTTCTGTCACAAAAGTAATGTATGAAATGTATTAGTGATAGGTATATTTACTATATTATTAACTGAGATAAAATGACAATGACAAGAAAAATCATATACGTATCGTGTATATATTATCTATGGATAAGGTGATCTAATTGCAGACAGAACGGAATGTTTATCTGCACTTTTATCCCGCTAGATGGCGCCATTGAAAATTAAAGTAAACGCATTGAACACAAACTGTCAAAATTTTCTGCGAGATTTTAGATTTTTTAATGTTGCAATATTGTGTGTACATACACTTTCCGAAATATTAGAAATCATTATTTTACAAGTAACAAAAAATTACAAAACAATGGGAGAAGCCACACAACTCTAAAAAATTGTAATAACTAGGTTTTTAAAAACAGTTGCTAATATTTTTAAATTGGCGAAATTTGTCGATGACAACAAAGGTCAATTAGTGCAATTATACCTTTAATTGTAGAGTATGTGTATAGAATACTGTGTACGCTTATGATTACACTCCGTAACTTGAATGCATTTATTTAGGATTGAATATAATTAAACCTATGCTGTAGTAAATGGTGAAGTGCCGTCAATTTTATAGTCATTTTGTAAGTTAGTGCCCAGCAGCAACAGAGTAAATAGTTCATACTCATCTTTTATTAAGATCTTGCCATTAACAAGTACGCTGCGTTGTCTTTGTACACGTTTTAACAGTCGTAGTATAAATGTATATTTTCAACTGCCATTTTTTCGGTGAAAAAGTTGAGACCTTGTTTTATTTACCTTTGTTATGAGTGGCGTCATCTGCTAAGAGATTTGCGTAAAGAGTTCTATTGATTTTGGACTCAGATTTTAACTAGGTAAATAGTCTTTTTGACAGCATCTGACGCAGAGATGTTGCCATTACTCAAATCCCCTACATAGAAAATACACACTGCCATATGTATTGCTAGGTTTAAAAAATATCATTATCTTGTCAAGTGACCCAGTTTCCACTTTCCTTTCCCCACTACTCACTCAAAACAAAAGATAAATTTTGTCTATGGTATTTGGGTGTCAATCATTGGTGCCAATAATTTCGATTTTGTTTGTTGTTATCGTGTAATTTGTAAGTGTTTGTGACGTTTTCTCTATATTGGTATCGCTTTGAGGAAGGATTTTAAAGGTATGTTATTTCAAAAATAACTACATCACGGTCTATGTGGTGTAAATTGATGATTTTTGTTATTGAACAAGTGTCATCGTGACCAAGTTCAAGTTCCGATGTTTGTTTCTTTATCTCTCTTCGTAAGCAAATAAGACAAACTCCGTGATACTTATTACGTAGAGAACATGATAATTAATGTTTACCTAAGTTCCTCAAGCATCGTTTGTTGTTTAATTTGTATAGGAAAGGTATCAATGTTTGACCGGTTTGCGGCGGTGAAACGCAAAGGCCTTCAATCAATTTCTATCAATTGATAAAGAGGTATTAGGGATTATTTTGCTTGCAATGCGTAATACAGTGTGAGAGTAACTAAATTACGTATAATATTATGTCAATCCTAATCCTATTAAGTTGTCTTATTACAGAATTTCTAAATTTTATACAACTTTATATTTGCATAAATATAATTTTAGTATCAGTGACCTATTGAGTTAAATAAGATTGAGAGAAATTTTGAGATAAATCTGTAGAATAGTTTTATTTTGCATTACTTGCTACCAATGGAAATTTCATGTCAACAATAAATTTGAGGTCTGTAATTTTCTATAATGTTAATTTAAAATTTCATTAAGAACAAATACAATTATATTATGACAATTGCAATTATAATTAATTAATGTTATTCATGTTTTTCATCCAAAAGTATTTCATGCTCCAAATTAAATTTGAACTCTTTAAAGTAACATTAATAGGAGTATAATATATCATCAGTAATATCTGTGTTGGTGTTTATATTTTTTATTTTGATGTAATTTTTTAAATTCTTTTTTTTTATTTGATAAGAAAATCTTAATTGTATAGGTCTACTCCTAAGGTGAAGAAACACATTGAGAGGAAACCTGTCACTTGCTGGTATTGGTTTAAGTTTTTTTTTATTTTTTATTATGAAAGTGTAAAGAATGCTGAAATTTATTCCAATATATTAATGTCGAGTTAACCATTATGAAATTAATCATAACTATCAGGTATTTCATTCGCAGGAAAAATTGATAGTAGTAATTATTTAATTATCCTGCTAAATTTAAAAATCTTGTGGCCTATATGTATTATTTTAGCTTACATGAGGAGAATTTAAAGTAAAACATAGCAAAATGTTACAAAGTTATTGAAATAATTAATAATAAAGGATGTTAACATATAAATATTGGATTGGTCAATTGAATTTAATGGTTTATTTATAATAATATGAATAATTACATATCACAGGCTTTAAACCATAATTGCTTACAAACATAACTGATTTCTTTCTTCTGTTATTAGATTCTACTATTAACCATTCATAGTCTCAATATCTATAATAATCAAAGGGAAATTAAAATTTAAGAAGTGATGGAAAAGTTTGTTTGAAGTAAAAAGATAAAGTTTATTTCATTTTTGTGTTTCCTGAAAAACAGGTTTCAGTATTGTGTTATTTAAAACGTCATTACTTATTTTGAGCTATATAAGTTTCATTCATCAGTAACAATGGACAATCATCCGGCTTTCAGTTATTTTGAGTAAGTTTTCATTAGTGTTGATCATTATGTTGTTTTCTTAAATTAAGTAACATATGCCTTATTTAAATTTTAATCATTTTAAATTAAATTTTAATCTGTGTTAAGTAAGCAACTATGATAAATAACATCTTTTCTATACCCATTGCTGCACACTAGTTCATGGATATTCCCTGTGTCATGGACAGCGTGGATACATACCAAGATGAGGGGACAAACACCCAGACCCAGAATAGAATTAGAATTTTAATTATTTAATTAAAATTTAATTTTTGAATTATTTTAATAATAGTGTTTTGTAAGCACCTACAATAAATAACATCATTTTTATACCAACCACTAGGATTCCCTGTCATGGGAAACGTACTAATGGGATATATACCAAGATGAATACACAAACACCCTGGCCCCAAACAGAATCAATTTTTTTTTTTGATCATTGTTTGCCCGGGAATCGAACTTGTAACTTTCAGCCACACTTGTATAGTTACCGCTGGTGGTCGTAAAAACATTAAAAGATTAGCATCATTCGGGCGCGCCTTGACTCGCGTTATTTCCGCAGATGTCGAGTGGACAGAGGGAAATGGAACGCGACGAGTGAAATGGGTCAGCAGAGGACTGTGCCTATTGTTTGCTTGAAGGATATTGTGTTGAATATTACTTTGATGCACGTATTGGACAATGGTTGTTCTAATTGAATTTTTCTTTTTGTAATATTTATTGTTTTACAAAAGTCTAAACACGAAGATTAATAAAGAAAACTTTCTGGCAACTATGTAGTCTTCCGACTGGGTTGATACCGCCTCTTACTGAACACTGAATCTATTAGAATTTGCATGTTAACATTTTTCTATGAACGCAGCTATTCTTATTTCGGTTTTCATCGATAGATAGAGTAATTAAAGATTAAAGTTTATACGTATAATACAAACATATTGCACTAGAGAAAGGCCGATAATTTCGAAGATTTGAAATGTGACGTCGTATAAGCAGACGTGCGAAGCCGGAATGGGAAACTTCCCATTCCGGCTTTAACTAAGTAACTACTTTTACTATATAAAAAAGGAAATTGATTGGAAATTTATGTCGGCTGCGAATTAAGTCGAAACTATCGATTTTATTTTTGTTCTATAACATTGTTAAGTTCCTATTCTTGATTTGGTTAATTTATTTTCACTACATTTTAATGTTTTTTATCTGTGATTTGTGAGTCCTTTTCTTCATTCGTAAAAATAGTAGTTTTCAGTTTTCTATTATTGTATTTAAAATAGTGATCTAAACAAAATAAGGAAGTGTAACTGTGAACATATTTATCGTTTATTTTACGTAATATAAATAATGACATATAATACCACTTCTCTTAAATAGGTACGTCAGTGATGTTCACTGGTACTACGTAAATTTTAAGTAATGAAATAAATTCTATCTTTACAGGTGACAGGCTACCAAGATCTTCTCATCGGTGAGTACCTGTTTACTTTTCTTAATCAAGGAACTCGAAAAATATAACTATGTAAATAAATAATAAAATTGCAACTAATCTCTGCCGTTACATGGAATATATATGAGATATACCATTGGGACTTTATTATCGCGATAGAACCCAAAAGAGTAATTGTTAGACTTTTGTCTGATTGTATGGAATTTGTAATTAAATTAGGCTTACAAATACAATTTTAAATCAATTTTCTATTTAACAGTTTTATAGATATCCTTTTATTTTCTATATCCATACAGCATTTCATTAATTATTTAAATGAAGAATTTAAATTTATTTTAGAATAAATTAAATTGATATCTTTTTTACATACATAAATTCAATATAAGGAAATAAACATTAAAAAAGCAAATTAAAGTTAACTAGCAAAAATTGGTATTTTTAATGTTTATTTTATTTGTTACCAATAAATAAATTAATCGCGGTTCTAATTTTAATGCAACAATATAGCGAAACAACGTTCGTAAAGAATCACCGTAATTCATTTGTAATTCATTATTGGTTATCAAGCCAATTACGGGTTCATTCACACCGCTATCGGTCGATGACATCTATGAATATTTGCGTGTTTAATTGTCTCCTTCCGTCAAACACACAATTATGAACAATTACGAAGTTCCCTAGTGTTGTGTACTCATTTGGATGTTTGTGTATTTGACTAGTTGTACGGGTAAAGCTCTTTACGACCGGGGTTTTATAAATTGTCATTGGTAGTATACAAAGTCATTATACAATACAATAATATAATACAATATTCTTTATTGTACACTACAAGGAATTATTACAAATAATATTTATCAACACTTTCATTGCCGCTTAAAACACTCCTGTGTAATGCGCGGCGCAACGCGCTTGGGGCATCTACACCTGTGTTTTATGGACTAATCTGGATTGATTAGGGGCGAACAAAATAGCTGTTTACGTCGGCGCTACAAGATTGGGGGCGTACATTAAGTCTGTATTCGTAGATGATACACAGATGCTAAATAATACAATATTTAAGTAAATTGCCGGCGTGTCTTCAGTCTAAACAAATTAACTCCAGCTCAGGGACGCCTCCACAACCGCATTCAAAGTATTAATTGGATATAGAAAAAGATATGTACAAAAGCAAACGAATGATGTAGCAGACAAAAGTTTATCTTGTCGCTAGTCATCTTCAGACAACCTTTAGTTAGAAAATAAGAAGAAGAAAAGGGAGTAAGGGTGCACAAAATTCTTGTATAAATTAGAGAAAATAAGTAATATAATACATAACGCATAGATTCTGAGGAGGAAATAATGACGCGATACAGTGAGAGAAGTTTTAGCTTAAATTTAAATAGTGTGATTTTAGTAGACTTTGAAAAGATTTAATGGTCTTAGCTTTTCATGATAGCTTGTTTCAAAGAACTACCGTCACGTTAGAGGTTTTCGTATAAAAGTTGGTTTAATGAGCGGGCGATGATAACAAAAGATTATCTTTACTACGCAGGAGACGATTATGGGACAGGAGACGGTTATTATTAGGATGAAAATAGTCGCTTCATACGTAAAATGTGTTTTGGAGTTTCTTTCGCCGGTTTTTTTTCCAAAATAAAAAACCTTACGAGTCTGTGGTAATTTATTAACGTTCAAAAAAAGTTCGTAAAGAATCTACTTTGAATAAAAATATTTTGAGTTTGATTATTTTGAAAAGAGGCGGCATTAGCATTTTTCCACTGAAACCCAAGAATTGCTAGAAAATATGTGTCGCTGGAACCTCTGCGGTCAAATCTTGCAGGTTCTACTATTCTCTGGAATATAGCTCTGTCTAACACGATTCTGTTCGTGTATTGATTTAAAGTTAAAAGTGAAATTATCTCTTCTCGTCGTTAAGCTAAATTGAATCCCAAGTCTAGACAGTTCGCAAAGATCGGATAGATAAAGTCCACTCTGAACCACTCGAAACGATTTTCTCCTTTATATGTACGAATGCTGTCGGTTCCACACATTGGCGCTAACCGTAGGAATAACATTTATCCAATGTGTCAGCTAAACTTTAGTTGCGAACTTTTATGATTCATTTTAAACAAAAAAATGTTATTATTAACTGTAGAAGTGTTTCCTAATGCATTTTATTCCAAGTACGCGCGTCGTCGCTTTTCAATTACAAATACACGAGAAAACAAGCAGTTACTTCCACATAATATTT
>DWON01006676.1:0-13662 GCA_018251015.1 Phocides pigmalion okeechobee
TATCGTTTAGCATGTATTACCATTAACGATGACGTTCGCAGCATCTCCAGAACTCTGCGGCGTGCAAGGCGCGCACCGTGGCTCGCAACAAGAACCGCGACAAGCGCTCCGCCGCGCTCGCGCTGTAGCGCCGCACGCCCACTGCGCTCCCCCACCACGCGGCGGACCAGACAGCGGCAACATTCATGAACCTGCCGGCTACCATCGCATGGTGATCCACCTCAACAAACATGCTATTCGGAACGAAATATTTTCCTATATTGTCATTGAAGAAATATTTCTCATGGTAGGCGGGAGCGAAATTGTTATCGCGTATGTTCATATTAACACGTCTCGACACTTGACCGCACTCATTGGCAGTGACTTCCTATCCTCGAATAATCATACGGCTCATTCGCTTACGTCAAATAAATTACATTTTTGGTTACATTATGTGCCTTAAAATTAATAAAATTAAAGCAATTCAAATAAAACATGGCGAACTTGTATTTACGAAATATAAATGAATTAAAATATTTATGTAAGTTCAAGTTTGGTGTATGAGTACAATAATAGTAGTCCGTCCGACGACTAAATACTTTGTTTACACACGATTTTACGGAACGCCGCCGCTGCGGGGCCCTCGGGCACTGTTCGGGCGGGCTCGGGCACTGCTCGGGCGGGCTCGGGCACTGCTCGGGCGGGCTCGGGCACTGCTCGGGCGGGCTCGGGCACTGCTCGGATGGCGCTCGGGCAAGCTGCACGGTACGGAGGAGCACGATGAAGCCGCTTCGACCATTAGCCGCAGCTCCACGACCGCCTTCCGATGTGCCACGTTCCAGCCCCGTCTCAACCGCTAGTACCAAAGAAATTCCCGAATAAATAACATGGGAGGCAGTGGAGCGGGGGACGCCTCCACACCTGCATACATATCCGCGCACGCGGGGCGACGCGGCCCTTCCCTGGATTATATTTTACTTTGGATATTTCTAGTTTATAGATATTATTTTCAGCGCAAGGGCCCGCCGCCCCGACTGCCGTATTCATATTTTGATAAATAAAATTAATTATACATTACAAAAATGACATGTCGTTCATCATTATTTACTTTGTACTTGAGTATTTTGTAATATTCGTTTGTTTTGTTGGTTTATATCGTCATCGTCCATTGTATTATGCTAAGTTGTGACTTGCTCCGAAACTTGATCTGAATTTAACCCCATTCCTGTGTTCTTTACGTGTTCTTACTGCCATTAGTTATTGTAATTATTGCAAAAGAAAACAGATTTATATTTATTTATTATCATTATTGTGTCAAATTTGACAGTAATCTAATTATACTGGTGACCAATTTTAATTGTACCGTTGTATCAACTTTCAAGTTTGGAGTGAGGGATATTCATTATTTTAACGGTTGATGTAATTAATATATAAGTTTTGTACTGTACGACACTCGTATAAGTTCCCCAACAATCAGTGCAATCCTTATTTAAGGTTCTCTATAAATATTATTTTGAATTGTGATCGTCTGCGGCCGAACCCTTGTACATTAACTAGGCTAGTTCACGGTATATTGAAATAATATTTATTACGAGGACAATGATGGTTTTATTTTACTCAATATCCCAGTCGTGCAAGTCACCTAATATGCCTTACTTGCAAAGGCCACCTGGACTCATTAATCCAGGGACCATTATCCGTAGTCAATTGACATCCTACAATCTTAAGTCCAACCTTAGCACGTTCCCTGTAGCGTACATTACTGTGTAAACTTTGCGCGACGCGCTTGCGACGTTTATAAACCTGTATTGTACGTACAAATCTGTATAGATGAGCGAACACAAGTGCTGTACTTACGTCGGCGCTACAAGATTACAGGCGAAAACACCGTCTATTTATCGATAATAAACGGATTTTAAAAGCCACAATATTTCAGTGAATTTTCGGCGCGTTTTCGGTCTTAAGAATACAGCTCCAATTTAGCCGCCTCCCTCAACGTTGACTCGATGTATATGAACGCCGCAAAGAGTTGAACAGGATTGAAATCCCGTCTGAGAGGAGTGTATATAGACAAGATGCTCGTCCCGACGACTGAAATAATCGCTGTAAATGGAAGTGTAAACGACAACCTCACCTCCATTTTATAGCCAAACAAGAGGGCGGCAGTGGTACGTCGGTCTTACTACATTGATCGTTACATTCACAAAAATGCAAACACAAACCTGAAAATGGGGAAAATAAAACAAAATTTAATTAAACACATCGCTAGCTTTATTTTCGGATATGACGAATCCTTCCGTACATTAATTCGCGAGCTGCGAACGGGATACACAACGACGAATACATTAACGTAACTTACACGCTAGCAGTCGCCCCGGACCGCACTCCTGCGCCTACCGCTATGACTACACTTAAAATAACTGCTACACTTGAACATTCACAAGTAATATACTTATAAAAGAATTTGGTATTAATCAAAACAGGTTTTTAAACAAGAGTAAATAAAACAATCTTCCGTAGTTGTTAAGAAACTTGTGTCTATAACTTTCACACTATTAGGTACAAGTCCCCTCACATCTAAGGAAAAATGAATCATCCTCCACGAATTATCAACTATAAAATAAGTGAATATAAATTAAATAATAAGTTTTAAAATAAATAAGTTTGATGCGACAGAAGTGCAGTCTACAATATTCGTTGCACAGTTTAAAGTTCTGATAATGGAACAAATCAATAGATCCTACCGACACAAGCTTCGTATAAAAGATAAGCTCGAACACATCGGACGGCTCTGTGGCTCAGAATCTTTTAAGAAAACAAATTGTCAATACACAAATATATAATACATATGGTATTTATAAACATAAAAAATAATACACAATTTTTTTCCTTATCAATTGATATCAAAACATGTTTAAATATATATGATAAAAAACAGCAGCAATGGTACTGATAATTATAAGTAGCTCTTTTAGAACTACCGCCGCAAAAAAGAAATCTCAGTGTTATTTTTAATTCCAATTAACAATTTATTTACTATTTAAGTAACTGACAAAATAAACACATACTATATACAATAAATAACGTCAATCTGTACTCCTCCGAATGCCTCGAAATAATTAAGTAAAGTTTAGGACTATCCTACTACTTAGTCTCAAACTGGAGTACCATTGACGCCATATAAAATGCGGAGAACAAGAAATATTTGTCACTAAACTATCTGTTACAGTGCTAATAAGTAAATAATTATCGTCCTGTAAATTATAATTTGCTTCATTGGTAAATAAATAATTATCACCCAGTAAATTATCACTTACATCGCTGTTAAATAAATAATAATCATCAAGTAAATTATAATTTACATCGCCGGTAAATCACTAACAACAGTCTGTAACAGTTGACAATAACATAAATTTTCCCGACATGAGAAAGCTATACCAAAATTGAGCATGTCCAATAAAGATTCTCAGCCACAGCGCGTCCACAAAATACCAAGACACTGATTACATTCATTATAACACCTATTTACGTTAACATCTATTAGATTGTGAATAAGTAGACATTTATACGGCGAACAGTACTCGGCGGCCGGACACGCCGCCGCCCGAGTAGCGTTCACGTTGACACAACATCAAGTTTAAAATATCTTCAAGTGGCCTGTGATAGAAGCGATCAAATCTTCAACTAAACAGACATTTCCATACAAAGGACCTCTCAAATATATTAAAATTAACACACGAATTCAGAAGTTACTTTAGACTTATGTGCTTATAGAAATAACCTGTTGTAATTCCGAAAGACAATATCGTACGGAAGCCTGCATGTCTGAACGCTAACCAAAGGTATGTTAAGTCTACCAATCCACCGGTCTCAAAAGAGGAGCAGTCATTTTCATGATATTTATTTATTTATTTCAGGCTACTAAGACCCATAGAAACGATACACAAATACAAATAAACAATATAGTAAATTAATACATAAAAAGAAAAATAAAAAACAAAAATACTATACTAAATATAAATATAAAAATAGAAATATAAAGAAACAACCACTGCTGGACAATGGTTTCTGTCCAAACCAACGAGGTCCTGGAACTTTCTTCATCATGCTACCCCAATAGCTATAGAAGGGTAATTGAGTAATATTGGTAATATGAGTAATATGAATGAAATAGTACAGATGTACTACTGAAGCTATAAATGCAGAATTTTAATGTCAAATAACTAAACTTTACTAACATTTATTTTTTCCGTTCATTTAATTTAGTCGTTATTCCGGTAACAGGTACTATCACAGGCCACCTGATGACAATAATTACATTAAATCTAGTGCAATTCCAATACAATAGAGAATGCAAAAATATCAATAGACTCCTAAATAAACTCGACAACTCTCGACTAACTCGAATGCGATACCATTTTTCTACTCAATAATAAAGTCATTTCGACGGTTGATGTTTAAATACAATATAAATAATACATCATTTTTGTTACAAATTAGTGTAGGCACTGCCGGGTAACTCTGGGAGCTTCTCTCGTAAGACACGGTGCATTGAGGAACTCAGAATTTAGTCAAAATTATCGTTATCAATGCCGTATTTGTGTTTTGTAAAGTATCACTTTGGTGAGTTTATAAACTTTTGCGTTTTTTTAACTTTGACCGATTAACATCGTCGCGATTCTGGTCGCGATAATGTTGCGGCGGGAACGCGTAGGTTTTGAGACTGTGCTTCGACTGTTCTGTGTCGTGATGGTTCAGTTGCATCGTCTCACTTGACACACAAAATTAACTTCAAAAATCATTTAGACCTTAAAGATATAAGAACTAGTAAATCGCCTACGCTCAAAAATCGCTTATATTTTTTTATTAAGAAAAATACTAATCAAAAAAATAGAACACACGCATAAATTTAATAACAATAATAAACACATAAATCAGAAAAAAAAAAGCTTAGTAAGTCTTAGTATCATTAGATGGCCTTAGAATTCCTCAATGCACATATAGAAAAGTAAAAAGTACCAAAAACTGCTAATTTGAATGTCATTTATATTTTTTATACGTTCAAAAGTTTATGAAATAACGCGAAGGTCATCTGCCTATGGTTATCATATGAACGTGTATTGATAATTAGCAGTTTTCCAAAATGGTACTTCAAGTGAAAACCTTGTCAAAATATATAAGGAATATTATTATAAAGATGACTGAATTTAATATTGAATTTTGAAGTAAAATATAGTGTTTTCATATCAATAACTTCGCTTTTAATTTTCAATTAATCATTAATTTTCAAAGTAGACACAATATAAATAACCGATTTGAATAAGTTATAACAAAATATGACTATCTAATTTATTATTCAAACAGAACTGCAAGCAAGCACGTGACGAAACGTGACAATACACTCTTGTTCAACATATATATATAGAAACAATCCTCAAACTGTATACCAGAGTGTATCATCATGTGACGTGACGTCGTTAAGGTGGTTTGTACACTACTCCACGGCACGCAATGGTACGCGAAGCAGTTTTTTCCGTCGAACCTAAATAGGCCATTTTGTATGTATAACACGAGCAGTAAAACGAATTGACAGCGCCTCTCTCGTGATGCGACCGACTATAAATCACAACAGATACATACTATGTGATATATATATATCTCGTAAAAAATCATAACATGGCAATGCATCGTGGTAGGTACAATGCACGGCACTATATCTTTCAATGATGGAAAGATATGGATGGACTCTGTATTTTCTGTGTTTCTGTGTATTCAATATAAAGCAAGTCTCCTTGAACACGTCTAGATTGGTCCTTATCTTCGGATCAAGTGACTATTTTTTTCAAATTTCAGACATCGTGTAGAAAAATACCAATCCTTGTGCCTTGCATTATACTACAACGCGACATCGAATAGTGTTTATTTACAATGCATATCGTAGATTTTTACGAGGCGGAATCGCATCAACTACACGACGTTGCAAGTGGGTGATATCATATTTTATGTATCTATCTATTTTGGCCACATGGAAAAGTTCAGTAGAGGCGCGCGTTGTCGCGGGACACAGTTAGTGTATGAACCGCCTAACGCCAAGCCTGCAGACCCGTTTAAGAAAAGATGCAAAAATATACAACTGGGCAACAGCAGAAAGAGGAAACTATTCAAACAACTAACAATTAATTAAGTCTACGCATTACATAGGATGTTAGTCCCAGAGACCATGATACTATTGTCGTACGATAAATAATCACTAATAATAATTATGTAAAGTCTCACTACGAATAACTTACAAATGGACAGTATCATAGTTACCGAGTATCGATCACAACGTCGAGTAAGGCTTGACTTAAAACACAACCGGGTACTTCCACCGAACAATGTAACGAGGTAAAGTGTAAGGCAACAACGAAGGCAGTATGTCTCAGCGTTTTATTATCAAATACAAAAATATATACCGGCGGTCGATTGTACGTTGTATTTTAAGGCATTTACATAATAACATTACGATAATAGACACAGAATACACGTTACTTCGACACCTAAAACACAAGTGAATTTGTCAATAAGTACTTATATTATTTTCTTTTCACAAAATAATCGATTTCATTAAACACTACAGACTTTATTTATAAACGTCAGATCTATTACACATTTTTTTCTACACATCAAAATGGTGTACATTTACACATTAGATAAGAATATATTATAAGATTCGAAAATACTTTAAGCCCACTTGCAGATGTTCACGTGATACATATCTGCATATTAACGGCAGATTATCCGATTTTTTCGCTTACAAAAAGTATATTCAAACACAGTTTCAAATCTCAACAGTATGTCTGCAATTACAGACAATATTAAACAATAATGTAGCAATACGACTCCACGAACGATCCATCATCTTTTAAAACCATTGTGCA
Source organism: Phocides pigmalion okeechobee (assembly GCA_018251015.1). Taxonomy (NCBI): domain Eukaryota; kingdom Metazoa; phylum Arthropoda; class Insecta; order Lepidoptera; family Hesperiidae; genus Phocides; species Phocides pigmalion. Next base: position 6,900 of record DWON01006676.1, read on the forward strand.
TTTTAACCACCTTGTTTTACAAACTGTTAGTTACATAGTGATTTCAATTTTTAAAAAATCTCTATTCCTTGTATGAAAATGCAGTTTCATAACAAATTTTTTGTAGTATCATTGAGTGCCGAAATACAAATATCGAAATAAATTTTAAAGTAAAACTGTTTTAATACGCATTAGTAAGAATGCAGCATACATCTGTTGATTTAAAACTGTGTTTACCAAATCCATTAGTCAATCAACACATCAGACCAATTAGTCAAATTCCATCTTAACTTTTGACAAAAAACAATTCAATATTACTAATAATAAACCGTTATTTGCATTAGACTCGATAGAAAAGATGGATAGAAAAAATGAACATAAATTATTATTAGCATAATTTTAAAAATCTGCTGTTTAAGTTTAAAATGTTTATTTTCCCCCACTACATTCATAAACAATAACATTTTGCGAAAACTTATCGAACTCAAACTTGCAAAATGAACATTTGTAAATTTTGCAAATTTATTGCAAAATCAAAGAAAATTATAACAAACAAAAATATGTGCAAACAAAACAATATGCAAATACAACTGCAATATATGTAATCGTTAAGTAAATAGACACTTAACCTTTGTATATAAGTAACTTAACTACATAATAGTAACTAATGTAATTATAATCATAATAGTAATGTTTTAATGAAGACTAAAAATAAACATTAAATACTCAAAACGAATGAAATATTTTAAATTAATCATATTTACAATTTTCACTGTCCTTTGGTAGAAGATCCGCCGTCAAAACGGACTAAACTTGGCATTGCTTCCATACTGTGGAATCAACTTATCTTACAATGTAATGTCTTAGGCCAAAGTAATGGTAACACGACAGATATTCTACGACTAATTTAAACCACTAGTGACTAATAGACAAATGCACGATTGCGTCTTCTATCGCGGGCTTCAAACCATAGCGGCATACAAAACATAAACACGTTTTTTTCTATGTACCGAATATTCTCGATCAACGATTTTTTTTATACTGCCAATATTTCGAACCAATTTCATAGGTCATGTTTACGTCTCTATTGTCTATGATTTTTAAACCAATATCACCGCGGATTACCTTTCACTAACGTAACGGTTAGTCACTAATAACGATTTTTAATTATTGATTATTTGTATTGGTTTCATGTCTCCAGGTCACTTAGATTTAGTCACGTAGATTTAGGAATTTTAGCCATGTCCACGAGCATATATATTATAGTAAAATATAGCTAAAATAGTTTTTAAGAAAATGACAAAATGTTAGTAGTGCATTAAGTAAAATGCAAACAACATTAATTAGTTTATTGTGACTTCTCAAAATGGGTAACTTACGCTCTTATGGTTTGGAACCCACGTTTTAGTGAAAAAATATAAATTTTATGTCGAAACTTTACAATTTGTTACATTTTTATACGAGAAAAGTAGCTAATAAGTTTGCAGGCTACATACAACCTTAAGCACGACTGAAGTCCTCTCCGAACTCATATAACGTATGAAGCTCGGCTACACTATTAGTGAGAACTAAAATCGTCGCCTCGATTCTCATTGTAGCCTTATGGTAAATAACGTTATCATGACAATTATTTATGTTTTTTTTTTCAAACCTTTAGATCTTTCCGAAAATATAAAAAAATAATTCTTTATCTAGTGACGTATCGTAAAAATGATCTATTTTTCTGTACAAAAAGGTGCATTCATATAATGCATGCAGACATGCAAGCAAAGCATGACACATTTTGCATAAAAGCATTGTTACAATACAAATTCCATAGAGCAATATATTCGTATGCATAGGAATACGTATTCATGAAACGAAGACTCTTTTCTTACAAACATTTTTAATACCTTAAGTAGGTATACTAACACGGAAAGCACACAAATATATACAGAAATGTACAGCATATTGCACGACAAAGGCCTGTATTGAATGTGGAATGAATACCATACAAATTATATTTGACGCAATAAAATTTGCATCATTACTAGTGGATATTTACGAGGGGAAGAGGGGGTTTAGTACAGAGAACTGACATTAATTAGACAAATTGCGATCGTAACTCTACTCGTTAGTTTTATGAATCTCATTAATTTTGACGAATACGTCTATATATACTCATTATAATCAAAATTCTATTTCATTCGTGCAAATTTGTAACGTATAACATACATATCCGCAATTGCTTATCTATGCAAAATATTGACAACATTGACAATGATTTTACCACGCGCTTATTAGCTTAACTTGTATGTATGTTTGTAAGTACATACTTATAAAAAATGTTGAAAGATGCCTCTACATACATAAGTAGAGGCATCTTTCAACATTTTTTTAACTAACTTCAACACATCTAACTATCTCGAAACTATACATACGTATCAAGACAATATTTTTTGAGCAATCAAACAAATTATAGCAATTTGAATAATGTATAAAACAGTCAATACGTTACTCAAAATAGAAAATAAAATTCAAGCTTTTAACATTGACTCTTTCAATAATAAAATTACAATTGATTAAATTTAACAAATTATATTACATTGTGCCATCTGAAAATCCATCACAGTCACAAATGTCCGCAAGTGACAAGAATGCTGTGTAACTAAATAACTTTACATTTTCTTTATAAGCAATGCGGTACGTATTTTTACAAGCGTAGCGTATACATTTTCAATAAATGAAATATTTAAACATAATTTTTTTGGTTTGACACAAGCGGACACGACAGATCGTATAAGCTTCAAGCCGAATTATGAACAAGCGAATACAGTACAAAAAATAAATAACTATATCTAAAGTTGTGTATGTACCAACCCGACGCGAATGTACAGCATTATTCAAACTATATATATCAATGCAATTCTTATTTATATTATGAGTTTAATAAATAGTAAAAAGAAAACTGCAACGTTCACTTTAAATATACATTTTGGTTGCTGTTTGAATACTGACAGTACTAAAAGTACAAATGAGCTGACGATATTCAAAAATACTATTGTTTTGGAGTGTTCTTCCAAAACAAAAAGGCTATTATCATTGGTAACTCATATTCTTATTTGAGATGCCTAATTCCAATAATGGCATAGCTGTTTTTATCTGTTCACTCTAATATTTTCTATTTAATGATTAACCGTCTACGAATGATCCAACCATTGGCATAATTGTAAGCCGAATCCCATCCTTTCCAGTGATGTAGCATTATCAACATAAGAGAGTAGGTATTTTAAAAGGTGGTAAAGTCGTTAGAGCTCGCCCGGGGCGGCATCACCGCCACCCTCATAACCCGCCGTAAAGCAACACGTTATGTATTGTGTTTCGGTTGGGGACGTGTGGTTGCCGTGACGTTATTGGAGGCAACCATCTTAGTCCTCAAGAGTAGGAACGCATCCGCGTCCATCCTTAAATAGAACTTCTGTTCTATTTGAGATTGGACGTGGTTGTCCATGGGCTGCAGTGACCACTTAACATCAGGTGGCCTGCATACCTGTTTCTTACTCTCATAATAAAAAAAAGTAGAAAATATTAGAATGAACAGAAAACAGAATACGAATACAGACTTCTATATAGATATTTGTATTCATACTTGGTAAGATATAATTTTTCACGTCGTAATTGTTTCTGTTTTTTTTATTGTAATAAGTAAACAAATCATTTCCGAAACCTAATTGAACACAATAGGGACTACAAATAAAGTATAGGATTTTTATGTTTACATATACTTTTACACATAAATACGAATGTATTCTAAAATAGTACATTATGTACTGTTTCTATATTATGTATATAACATGTTACATACTTTTATGAACTCTGATACCTTTTCTCTATACGAAATGTAACTCAAATGCAAGCAAATCTCTTGAAGCGAACATACGCGAATGCATACGTGATTATGGCAATTTTAATAATGAAAAAATATTTACTTTTTTAATAGCAAACGAGCATGCAGACCACATGATGTAAGTGGTCACTGCAACCCATGGACATCCGCATACAAGCTCAAACAGGACCGAAATGTCGAGGTCGTACGTAGATGCGTTGCTGCTCCTGAGGACTAAGATTGTAGCCTCGCTTACAATCACCAATCAAAACCTAACTTGCTTGACGATTATGAGAATAACGATGCAACCTCCCCGTACTATTCTGTCATCTATGTTTTGAGTTTAGTCCATTATAGTGAAGTACTCATTTATTTATCAACTACGTATTTTGATGTAGATATGTCAGCGATATGATTTTATTATTCCATTCGTAAAAAGGTATCAGAGTTCTTCTTATACTTACAATAGCCACACAATAATTTACGTACTGACTTAGAAATACTGTATGAGTCAAGTAGCTCAACTATTACATTATGCAGCTGTACTCCACGAAGGTACCCACGAGGCGGTGAGGGGGCGCCGGGGGGGAGGGACTACAGCTCCTCGAACATATCTATTGACGGTAACGGTGGTAATTGCAAGCAATTTACCTGAAAATAAAATATTTCAAAATTATGTGAAAATTGATAAAAAAATTGATTACGAATAAGCCCACCTGGTGTACGCTAGGACAGTTTTGACAATTTCACACACAAAGGGTTAGCTAGTCAAAAAGGTGGTAGAACTATGGTTCGGCCGGGGAGGTTCTACCGCCGCCCTCATAATTCGCCGTAAAGCATTACTTGTGTTTCGGTTGGAGTGGTGCGGTTGCCGGATACACTTTAAAGTGAGGTGACCACCTTAGTCCTCAGGAGTAGCAATGTATCTACGTTCGAACTCAAATAAGATTTCGGTTGAGTTTGTGGTTGTACGTGGATGTCTAGGAAGCGACTATTCAACTTCAGGTGATTTGCATGCACGTTTGCTATTCTTCTCAGATAAAAAAGTGGTCTATATAAATTTGGTACCATGGCGTGATGCTACTCCTCCAGCTTGGGCCGCTTGGGCTCGAGCGGGTCGTCGTCCTCCTCGTCGTCGTCGGCCCACTCCCACTCCGCCTCGCCCTCCGCCTCCGCCTCGCCGCCTTCCGCCTCCTCCGCCGGCGCCTCCTCGCCCTCCTCCTCCTCCTCCTCGTCCTGCATACCACTTGCTAACTTAGCTATTTCAACAATACATGGCAACACACCCCTATACGAGTTCATATGACACGTCACGACTTAAATATATTTTTTTAATTGCGTGACTTTATCGTCACGTAACCCTCAAAGCACGGTCGTTTTCTAGACAATGCCATGGAGCTCCATTATATTTGTTTCTTAAATTGGACAATATGACTAAATCTATAATCATATCAGATGAGTAGTAAGACATTTTTTTTAACTGTTTGTTTTTACTTAAGACATCAATGTTATCTTGCTTTAGTCATACGTTACTTTATTTGTGCATTAGCCTAATTTAATGTTAAGAGTTGTAAACATATTTTACTATTGGTACAGGGACAAATGCCAGTAGGTAAAAATTGTTGTGTAAATTGATTCAGTTCGCGTGCGTGCTTGTATACGTGTTTGTGTTAACTTATGTACGTATTGCGAGCGATGCAACAATCTTAATCGTCGGAAGTAGCAATGTTATACACGTTCTTGTGTGTGTGTGTGCGTGCGTGTGTGTGAGAGACAGGGGGGGCGGTACCAGTGCGCGGCGCATGACGGCGATGGGCGGCGCGCCGAGCGCGGCGGCGACGCGGCGCTCGAGCAGGAAGGACACGTACTCGTCGTACAGCAGGCGCAGCAGGTGGAAGGAGCCGAACGACGCCGCCGACCTGCCGCAGGCGCCTCACGTCACTTTGCGCTTACCACATTCGTACTGAGCCATGCCCCGTTAGGAGCGATGCCTCTGTCGTAATGATTCGAAGAGATAGCAGACGCATACGTTGTCCTCGATAAATCAAATGTGTAAATCAAAATTGCACCAATTGCAGCAAAAAACGACAAATATATATTATATTCTAACTACAGAACAAAAATATAATACCAAAAATTCTATAGAACTTTATTTTGAAAATCAATGCACTTTTGGTCCTTCGAGTCGGATCAATAGTGATGTGGGTGTCACTTAACAATATGCTTATTAACGACGCTCGTTGACTCAAAGAGCCAGTCGATAGTTCAGCGCAACGCTCAAAATCAATATTTTGGCCCTTCGAGGCGGAGTACGAAAGCGGGAGCGTACCTGAGGGTGAGCTCCCGGATGACGAGCGAGGAGTAGAAGGACCAGTCGAGCAGCAGGCGGCGCGCGCGCGCCGTGTAGTCGGGCTTGCGCTCGTGCGGCGCCAGCGCGCTGCGGATGCAGCCCTCCAGCCACGCCGCCCACTGCTCCAGCGTGGCGCCGCGCCCCAGCGTGGCCTGCAACCCGCCCGCTACACTCCGCCCTGCCTCGCACCCTACACCCTACACCCTACACCCTACACCCTACACCCTACACCATACACCCTTCCTCTACACTTTGTCCACTTAGACGAAATTAAGAAAAAGATATATTCTTTACACAAATAAATTGGCGACTTGTGCGAAAATTCAATTAAATAATAAAATGTACAATATTTCGTAATTACATATATAGTAAGTGAAAATAAAGACAAAACTGTATATATATATGTGTGTCACAGAAGGATCTCTTTCTATAGTTTTGTCACTATATGTAACCATCTTATGAAGACGTTCTAAGTACTTCGAGATAGGAATTAGAGGAAAAACGTACTATCGTAACTTTTTTTTTTATTGTGATAGAGTAAGAAACGGGCATGCAGGCCACCTGATGTT
>DWON01006677.1:0-13661 GCA_018251015.1 Phocides pigmalion okeechobee
TGTTATTTATATTAATATATATATATATATATATATATATATATATGTGCAAGAGCAAACCCGTATGTAAAAGCTAATTATAACATATATATACCTACTATGGTTAACATAATTAACTGTAGTGTGGTGTTCACAACTATTCACAGCGCTCTAATCACATAAGCTTAACGCAATAACATTCCTCTAAACACATTTTGCAATCAATCAACGGTAGGCCCAGTTTCAGTTATTTTCAGTACCGAGAACGTTCCATAATTTAGAACTTAATACTAGTTTAATTATACAGCGGATATTGCAGGAAGTTATTTTGTGTATCTCATTAGCCGTGACTAAATGAAAATTCATACGATGATGACGATTTATTTGAATATCGATAACATGATTTTAAGCGAATGCAATGACCCTTATTGAATGACAAGTATGTATCAGTCGATTGAATTTTAATTTTAAAGATACTTATGTAAAAATTTTATACATAAATACATACGTAATACAAATAAAGCATCTTTCACTATTGCAAAGCAATATTTCTGTAATCTAAAACGTAATGATTTTCGGATTGTAGTCCAGTCTGGGTATTTGTCTACAAGTCTAGGGCACAGTCAACATACATAATCTTATCTTATCTTTTAATAAAATAATCCTTATCTTATAATATAATATAATAATAATCTTATAATAAATCATTATGCATATGTGAAGGTGGGAGAACTATTGCTCAATCGGGGAGGTACCACTGCCGACCTCACAATCCGCCGTAGGGCATTACTTGTGTTTCGGTTGGAGAGGTGCGGTGTCCGGCTACGTTTTTTAGCAAGGCGACCATCTTAGTCCTCAGGAGTAGGAACGTACATATCTACGTTCGAGCTCGGATAGAATTTTAATAGTGTTTGTGGTTAAACGTATCCGCGTCCATCATTAAATAGAAGTTCTGTTCTATTTGAGATTGTACGTGGTTGTCCATGGGCCGCAGTGACTACTTAACATCAGTTGGCCTGCATGCCCGTTTCTTACTCTTTCACAGTAAAAAAAAAGCATTTAAAGCATAGTGAAATGGCACCAAAATCTATTTCTGCTTTATAGAAATAGTATAGTTTTTATATATTTAAAAATAAGGACTCCCACCTAGTAACAGTCACCAACAAAAATCTGTTACCAATTCCAAATAAAACAAGAGAATTATTTGAAATCGATCACACGCGCCATGTCCCCGAGGGCTAAAATGGAAAGCTTAAAAAAAGATGAAGCTGACATGTATATATCTGATATATATAGCTCGAATCCTTAAGTTGGGTTTAATTAGATTTCTCAGAAACGACTAGAACGATTTGTATTGAAATTTTGTAAGAATATGTAACGCCGTCAGCTGATGCTATTATGTCATGATTTGTAATTCACGATAAGCGTAACAAATGAAGCTTAGGGTCGTTATAATCGATTTTTTAAAAGAAGTCATAAATCGCCCTTATAAGACAAAAATCTTGAAAAAATCGATTTTATAGGAGATTTTTAAACTTTTCTTACTTAACAATATTACGTGTAATCTTATATATAACACTGTATATGTTGAAATGTCAATATAATCGTATATTGACAAAATTTACAATAACGGAATTATTTTCCTTACCACGGCGGTGTTGGGAGGTTTAAGGGATATAATGAAAAGGTAATTACTTAGTAATTAACTAAATATGAATAAAGCGACAGAAATCATTTCCTAGAAGTAACAACGCATTCATGTAGTACCATTTATAATTTCTATTATGAACGAGTAAACAAAATTAAGCATCAAGGTATCATCAGGTAAAATATATTTTTTGATAAATAAATGTTATAAAAAATCAAGGCAAGTTTAAACACTCCATACGATGAAATCAGGCCATTTCACTACAGAGCGTCCTAAATACAATATTTAGTGATACACGTAAATACATAAACTCGAATAACATTCCCCTCCTTCTGGGACAGCAGAATATAAAGCGCCTACAATGATTGTGTGCGGCAGATGGCGGGCTCGTAGTGACTCATAATAAATCATAAGGTCAAACAAATAAAGGATAGAATTGTTAAGAGTTAAAGTTGGTCGGTAGATCGATCAGATATTACAACATAAGACAGAAATAATTGACGAAAGTTGATCAACTTTTTCTACACAAACGAGTCTTCAAATATCAACGTTTATACTTTGTCTTGTTCCGTATTTAATATTACAAAAGAAAGAAAAATAACAACCAATAAGCAAACTCCTATTGAGCATCATGGTTATACGCATTTATATTCACCGTTTAATGTGACAACTTACCGAAATACGTAGCATTGACACTTAAATAAATTCCCCGTTCCTAACTACTAATTTCAAACAGATCTCTGTGAAGCATTAAATAAGAATTTGTCGTAGTTTCTTTCGAGCCAAGTTCTACACGGCCTCCGTCTCCCCAACCACAGTGAACGTGTTAAGATGGCTGACACAAACATTTAAACAAACTTGAACAGTTTTAATTGAAGCACCCCTCGTGATGGGTAGGGACGGGACACTCGGTTACTACAAAACTATCTTGTGCCTTGTGTTTGCCACTAACTAAATTAGATCGAGAGTACACTATGGACTCAATTCATAAAGGAACTTCAACTACGGTTCTGTTTCAGGTAATGACTGTTAGTTTTGTGGCTGTAATTACGGTTGCTACGATGCCGAAAATAGCTAAAGTTCGTTGCTTTACATTTCAAGACTTTATTAGTTAATTTGGAAATAGGCTATTCATATAGGCTTAATAACTGTGAAAGGACAACATTGTTTTGAATAGGTACCTATATGTTTAAAACTGGGTCTCGGAAAACCAATAGACAAAGATCTAATTCCTAAAATGACTTTTTATTACTCAGTTTATGTATAAATAAAACTTATTTGGCTTTGCTTATATTAAAATTAGTGCCTAGATAATAGGTAATTTCTGAGCTAACAAATATGTGAATGTATGTTGTATCAAATTGTATTTAATAATGATGAGAACAAAATTAGAAATAGGCGTACCTATAAATACACAAGGAACAATTTTAAATTTTTGATATACGAAATATAAAGGTGCCATCGAGGTACAATTGATAGAAAGGTACTCTTATATTAACACTAGAACCACGTATTATTACGTGTATGTGTATGAATATTACGTATTGTATGATATATACTATAGTAGTAAATAATATGGTTACTGTCGCCCGTGAACATTTGTATTCCATTACATATATTATAGAAATTCCACTTAAAGTCGATCATAGCCATGTAACTTCTAAAGTCTAAGATAGTTGCATGTATGTATGTTGCATGTAAGGGAGCCAGTAACGATACCTATTTAGTAAAAAATCTTCATACTAGAAATTATTATAGCGGTTGTACTTACCCGATGGAAACATTTAAGATCTACCTTCTCGCAGATATAATATTTTATCTTTAACATAAATGCTATGCCAGGGGACCAATAATTAGGATAAATTATTTAAGAAGAAGTGCCGGGGTTGTCGATAAATCGCTAACAAAACGTTTCGTGGAACGCCCCACCTATTCGCAATCTGGCGCTTTGTAACTTTCCAGGTTTAAATAGGACGTCGATCAATCTTGAGACCATTATCATCCGCCAAGATTTATATACAGCCTACGTAAGTGTTGTAAATATTACGCAAAAATGAACTTTAATAACGCATGGCAGAATATGGGGTGATTTAAACAGGCATTAACTATTTAGATATCGACTCTACATCGACATCTACTAAAGTAAATTACTTGAAAATATAAATGAATATAGCTTTAACTAAATAGACGTACCACATAACTAACACCTAGCTTGGGAAACATTTTTTTCATAAATAAAAGTAAAACTAGGTTAATTAGTAAGTAACAGATATTTTTAGAAAAGAGTATATGTTACATCATTTAAACCTCTTTATAAGTTAAACATATTATAACATAGTTCTTGAAATTCTCCTTAAAGTGTTTCCTGACTATGTTTTTAATTCCACTACTTTAAACTGCTTTACTACCTTTGTATCCGTCAACAAGCTATTCGTTTAGATAAAAATTCCTCCGTTTAGTGTTTACTCCCTTCAGGCGTGCCTCAAGGTAGAATTATTCCCCCAATGCTCCCCTTATGTTCCCTGTATTTAATAACTCTCATTCGTCCTTCCTAAATTACCAATACCGTTATTTTATAGATCATCTAAAGACTATCTGATATTATTCAAAACAACCCTTACGTTACTGTTAATAATAACTTGCATATAGTTAATGCAACTAATTGCCGAGTATTTAAAAGCACGCAAAGGTATATATTATGTGATATTACGCTCGTTTTACATAGATAATATTTAATTGTATATACTAAATTTATTAATACTATTTATATGTTATTTTCTTTAATCAATATTGAAATCCTTAAGTTATTTTAGTACATCATTTTACTGTGTATAAACTCCGCGTTGATATTAATTTAAAAATATTAGTAAACCGTTTAAAACATTTCGTTACCAAAGCATTTCTTTCTCCCATAGATTATATTAAGTATATCTTTGTCTGTGTTCGTGGTGTGAAGAGCGTTTATAATGGTAAAAATAATTTACACAAGCATATAAAATTAATTTTGTCAATCATTATCATATTGTTTAAATTTTACACAGGCAAGACCAAAAATATTTTACTGTAGAATTAGATATAAATGCTGGATGTACTGAATTTTTTACACAAAAAAAGTGTAATTATTAAAATCCTCTAAAAACTTACTTGTTTTGTAGTCAGTTCCAAACTTAAAATCCCGTTTCAGACTCTTCGGTCTCATTAAAACACACGAAGTTACAACTAAAACTTTTTAATAATTGATATTTGTGGCAAGAACTTTATATAATTACCTTCTTGTATTTTGCTCAACGAATTCTCACCCTTTTGTGGTAGATAATAAGGTTCTAAAAATATGCCACGATAATGATAAGCCTAAAATACTGCAGACTATCCGCCGCACAATGCGCCAAATGGAAGACAAATGTTGATATAATTTAAAAAAGGTATTATTGGACGATAAAAAATGAAAAATATGTAAGCGCAGCTAGATTTTAATGTTCTTTCTTGGAAATTGAATTAGAACTTACTAAACTGTTTGTACTAACTTTGAAGTTTCTGTCTTTTTTGTTGGAACTACTCATACCTGAGATTGTAACAACGTGATACTAAAATTAAAATAAATTAAAATGTTATACATGAAACGTATAGTTTTTACCAATACGTGTTTTTTTCATCCATTGCCAAAACTAGATCAAATAAATAGGAATTCGGGAATCCCGATAACAATGTTGGGAAAAGTCATTAGTACTAGCGTAGGTGCTAGATACAACTATGGGAATTATAAATATTTTCATTCGTGAAAAACTATGCTTTGTTTTATTTCGAATTATTTCATAAACATTAGCTGTTTGGTTGAGTTAACGCTTTCCCTGCGGCTACAACACTACTGTGTAATTCTGGGCGCGACGCGCTTGCGGCTCCAACACACCAGTGTTGTACCAACAAATTTATATGGATTACGAGCGAATAAAAGTATTGTTGTTACGTCGGCGCTACAAGACTGAGGGCGGACATCACGTCTGCGTATTCGTAGATGATACACAGCTGCTAAATACAATATTTCAGTAATTTGTCGGCGTATCTTCAGTCTAATCAAATAAGCCCCAGTTTAGGGCAGCCTCCCGCAATAGGTACTGACCTGATCATATACATATACATATTTCCCGTCGCAGTCAAAGTGTTAAAGAACACTAGTATACTTGTAATAAAAGAATTCCATTTACTCAAGCCGATCTGCTTCACAAAGAATTCCCAATTCAAGTTATATGTAGAATTTATACCTATAATACTGAATTTAGATTTCTCTTCAGAGTTTTAGGGTTTCTACAATGATATTTGTTTATGTTCATCGCACCCACAACACAGTGAATATTAACCATTTTATATATAGTTAATAACATTTACTATATAACTGAATATTTTCACAATACGCCTCACAAAAAATTTAAGGACGTGTTTTTGTTATACGAACCGAAAAATCCAGTTTGATATCTCATTGTCCGAAGCAATTTCACAAATAGCGGGGAACCCCAAAAACATAAACAGATATAGGCTACCCACACCCTCAGCCCCGGCGAGAATGGGAACTATTCCAACATTCCCGAGGTGAACACCGGAATGTCTACCAAATTGAGGTGACCAATCAAGGTCTATATTACTCTATATTGTAATTACTTTAAGGAATGTTCGGCTCAAGTACCTAGGTATGTTAAGTGATTCCATTTATTGATTTAATGAAACCATAGGTTAATAAATCGTTTTGTAGTTATAACAGATGATGTATATACTTTCTTGTTACACAAAAAGTAATATAACTGACTTATTTAATATAAGAACATTAAGAGAAATGTATTTTAAAATATCACTGCGTAAGGAACAAACTTTCATCTTTGAACTTCAAAAATCAGATGTTTTATATGTACGAACTTCAACAGAATATTAAAAAAGTAGTTTGGATTTATAACACAAAATAAAATATAGAAAGTATTATAAATATTCTAACAAATTCCACACATATCATGTTTAAAATTCCGTTGTGCTTGTTATCGTAACTCTTCTCCTTTTAAGAGACTTCACTGATTTTTTTTAAATATTTGGGTGTGCGTACCTGGATGATTTTCGTTATAATTAAACACAGTAAGCAGCAAATTTACTATTGTTATTTTTTGTCTCCTCGCTTAAAAATATGTATTCAAAACCAAATATTCAGCCTCCAAACATGTTCCAATATTTTGCAATTCAATAATTTTGCGTACGCTAGTAGTTACAAAAATAGATTAAGAAGTGTGAATAGGTCAGATTGTGGCAATCAAAACAAAGTTAAATCGATAAAAGGAAGCCAAACACTCGAATTGAAGGTAAACACAGGGCGCTTGAGGAGGGAGTCGCGAGTGGCTCCACTTCCATTTCGACAATAAATGAGTTAATCAACACTGAGCACGCTCTATCAAGAGAAACGCGAACGCGTGAAAAATATGGATGGATTTTTTGAGAAATTTCAACGATATATTATTTAGTCGATAACGTGCCATCATGCATACAAAGGTTCACGAGTTGAAGATTTCATAAAAGAAATCCGTTCGAGATATCACGTATTGCTTATATTCATCATATTAAGTACGTTCATTACTTTTCATCGATATCATGTGTATGTATTTGCTTTGTCCACATACAATATGCGATATAATTTTGCGATACATAAAAATTCATTTCATATTCAAACATATATAACGTACCTATATTTAACCAACGACTAATCTATGTATCCTTAAAGTTTCATTTAAAAGTTCATCAGCACTTTATAGTTATACGGGTAAATTTGGATTAGTTAAGTAATAGTATATTTTTACGTACGTAAAGTTAAAAATAACACAAAAATCCTCTGCATAGAGTGTTATAAAGCAAAGTTTTATGTTGCTACACACGCTTCAAATGTTTACTAACAATAAAGCAAAACTTGACGCTCAAAACGATAACAATTTTGGATCAAAATTAATGACGCACTAATACTCTTTTACTATATTAAGTTAACATAAAGCAGCATCAATCATACGCCGAGGAGCAGTGTTCCGCGCCGCCGACACTGGCGACACCGCCATTCATCACACTTCGAACGCTCTAAGTGCTTTAGTGCTACAAATAATATGAGGTTATATACATAAGTAGATATATCACTACTTTATAAAACTAAAAAACCCTGTCAAATGATTTCTACTAATTTAACTGTAACTAAAAGTTATTATTTTACTGTACAGGCCTGTTATTCCCCAAATGGCAGACGTTTTTCCACAAACAAAAAGAGGGTATACAAATAAGTACGTTTAACGCGAATGAATAAACAGCCAAACAAATAATAAACAAGAGCAACAAAATCTTGATCAAATGGTGTTTTGATAATTTTACTGAAACTAAATTGTCATTGTCGTCTTTGCGAAAGTTAATCGGTTCTTCAAAATTAAAGAAGCTGCTCGATATATTTTACAAGTTTATATATTTACATAAGTAAGTTATTAAATAAAATGGATTTATTTTAAACACACGTATAAGGACACATACAAATGTCACAAAAACTCATAAAACAAATGTGAACCAATATTGTTTGTAGTAATTTGCCTCAAACTAAAATATGTCCTACTGCAAGAATATAGTTGATTCCTCAATATGGAAAACGCTGTTCCAATACGTTGACGTATCATAAAGACAGCATCAATCATATACGGAAGCAGTACTCCGTCTCGCCGACACTAAGGACACCGGTATTCATCATGTTCGCGCGCTCTAAGTGCTCTAGTGCTGAGTGTATCAGAGACACTTCATCATAGCGTATTTATGGTGAAGTATGTTGTTCTACTAATTATGAAAATTATGCAGCGAACATACCATTAATCATTCCACAATACGGTTTTGTTTATATTACTGATGTTACAGACTACACTTGCAATGTGAGGAGACCATCATAGCTGTGAAGCAGTAGTTTCAAATACGAATGAACAAAACCGGAGTCTTTATGTTTAGATGTCTATGTGCTGCAATAACTATTTAATTTCAGGAGGCCTACATGCTCGTTTGCTACTGTTCTAATATAATAAACCAAAAAAGATACCCATCGTGTAGAGCGGTTTCCCTGATATTGATAAAAAGCTGACACTATACGTAAAAATACTTTATAAGGATAGCTTATAAAGCCGACTAAAAACAACAATTTTGTCCTGCCGAATTCATTAAGACTGTGAAATAAAAAACCCTATTAAAATGGTTTATAAATAATAATATATACGATCTATATTAATTCTAAATATAGACTAATTTGTCAGCTCGTTATAGATCCTTACTTCAGTTATCGCCTTAGAAGAAATGAAAAAATAAATAGTGAATTAAGTAATTAATTAATTAGTGTATAAAACAATTATTGAATCATTATAATAAACGATAACAAGGTTTGACTTATATGTAAACAAGTATATTTGTATTCCAAAACATTACTTATTTCTTGCTTTATATACAATTTGCTGTTAGACTAATAGGCCGCCTTTCAAACCATTTATAGATCTGACGTAATATAAGCAAATATCGAAGCCATAATGTTTCTCGGGGATAAAAATAAACATACCGATATCAAACAACGTCAGGCCTAAGTGGATAATTGGACACGACCTAAGTTGATAATATACGTATAAAGCGACGACACCGAGATGAAAACTAGGAAAGTTGTCTGTCGCGATGGAAACGACCTTATCCGACGCAACGCGCTTGATTACAGATTCGATAACCGGTCGACGGCGTTATATAAAATATTTTATCGCTCTGATCATTTATCTAAAAATCCTGAGAAGATGAAGGAATGTACGCTTAAACACGAACAAACGGTTCATTCTTTCTTCCGTAAAATTTCATGTTTACGACTTCCTTGTAAAGTAAAAGATACTTCATATTTATGTATGAACGAAAAATATTCGCTTATATTCGTTTACATTTTAGAGACATGTTCTCTGTAATTGAATGTATACTCATATAAAATATGACTTTGATAAATTAAGGATTTTGTAATTATGTGTGAAGGGTAGTAATTTAGCATCCGGGCATAATATTAATCCATTTCAATAGTACCTGTTGCATTGTTAACAATTTTAAGTATGTATATTAAATTTCAGCTTCATCGGGTAATCGGAAATGAGTTACATAAAATTACAATATTTAATTGGGCAACACAGCGGGTAAACAGTGCTAGAATTAAATTAAATAATTAAATCACGATGCTAATAAAGTAAAAATAAGATCCCGATCAACAGATACAAAGCGCGGTTAAAGGGCGGATATTGAAATTAATGAGTTTATTAAGACGCCGGTACATCAAATATGTAAACTAACCCACACTGTTTGAATCTATACCGTTGGAAATATGACGTGTACCCTTCTTCGAAACCGACAGCGGTCGGCGCGAAGCAATGAGGGCGTGCCATATTAGGCTCGCATTCATCCAACCCGGCACAGAAACACGTCTTCATCAAGCCGTTATTAAATTCGGCAGCTGTAGGCTGACTAAATTGATTTCGCACGATTGCTCCAGAAAAATAATCAGATTAACAGCCTCTGATATACAACTTACATACCTCGTTGACTCACGTCAGAATATATAACATACGCCTTGCTAAACAAATGTGCAGCGAAAAGGATACAATATGAAATGACTTGCAAGATGTGAATATTAATGTATCATCAATTTATAACAGTGAAGTGACGTCATTGTAATATATCACTTTCGTAATAACGCGAGCTGTGCTCTAGTATGGTGTAAGTATCTAATAATGTAAGAGGACATTACGTGAATTATTTATAGCTATTCATTAGGTTACGGAATTGTAATTGATTTAATAACATAAAAAATATGTTTGGCGAAGACAGAAATGGCCGAATAATTTGCGAAGACAAATCTTAGCGTCTAATAATTTGGATTGTCACTTAAAATTTAGAAAGTTAAGCCAAACGTCACTAAATCGAAGAAAAGTTTGAATATTAATCCTTGATAAAAAAATATTTCTGATAATTAGTTATATACAACTTATCGTATCTCTAAGAGCAAAGAACCCTTACCACAAAGGTCTAAATCTTCATAGGTCACTTAATTTCATTGTAACAGAAACAACTGGCTATCGCCACAAACCGCCGACAGCGGGCGAGCGCAGATGTAAGATATGACCAATAAATCACATAGTTATCTGACTATGAATTACTTTAAAATCTTTATTGACTTTATATATACCTACATTTATTGCTCGTTTTAACAATGCTTTTGCGATATGAAAATATATTATATTTTTTTTATTTAAAATTACAGTATAGTCTGTAGTATGAAACGTTATATACTCTACCTACAGCTGTAAAGATATACATTACATTACATAAAATATCCTTGCGTGAAAATTATACTAATCATAATTTCATCAGATCATACATTTCATAGAAGATCTGTTTATGTAGAAAAATAACAAACGAACATGCAGACCAGTTATTATTAAATATTCGCTGTACTCCGTGGACACCCACGTGTAATCTTAATCAGGACTTTAGTCCTGTCCGAGTTGTAACGTAGATGAATTACTATTCCTGAGGACTGAGGTAAAGCCGGCAACTTAAGCCCTCCAATCGAAACAAGAGTTGTTTCCCGGTTGATTATGAGAGCGATGGTGGTACCTAACCGATCGAATATTTAAGTAAATAAATATTAATTTCAAATACTGATCATTTCTTTTCATTTATACCGCCTTCAATTATTTCTGCTGAGCTCAAAGGTTGATTGGTAGAGAATGCTTTTAGCATTAAGTCCGCCTTTTGTACCACATGTTTATATTTGGTATGATAAAGAATAAATAAATTAATTAAATAAATATGAAATAGTACTTAAAGTTAAGATATTAGCAGAGATATTCGGAATAACGTAAAACGTATTAGCACCGTTACTAGACTACGCAAGTACATATAAGTATTCAAAGCCTTACTATGAAATTATAGTTCATCGAAGATAACAAGGTTGTTCAGGCCTAATAAGGACATGGCCTATTTCAGGTTCGGTCGGAAGCAAGCTATTAAATTATAGTTGGAATAAGTTCACGTTTTGTTACCTTGAAGTTTATATTCCTAATCTAGAATAGATACTTATTATGAAACTACTACTGAAATTTATTTCACTAAAAGTTTTTTTTTATATATTGAAAGAGTAAGAAAAGGACATGCGGGCTACCTGATCTTAAGTGGTCACTGCAGCCCATGGACAACCACGTCCAATCTCAAGTAGAATAGAAGTTCTACTTAAGGATGGACGCAGAAGCATTCCTACTCTTAAGGACTAACATGGTTGCCTCCAATAATGTGCATCTGGCAACCGCACCTCCCCAACCGAAACACAATACATGAAGAACATGTTGTTTTACGGCGGATTATGAAGGTGGCGGTGATGCCGCCCCGGGCGAGCTCTAACGGCTCTACTACCTTGAGAAAGTAAATTAAACAAAACATTGTACTACTAAATTATATTACAAACTACTTCCCGAATGTTTTAATTAAATTTCATTATATATATTAGGGAGCTTTGTTACGAACTAAAAAATTACGCATATGTCAAACTCTAATATTTTTATAATTTTATAAATAAGCTTTTAATTGTAAATCCGATTTCATAATATTCTTAAACATGAGTACTATACGTTTTGTATGTTTTTTAATATAGTTGAATATGATTTAATTTTGTCTGCGACACCAAATTTTAAACACATTCAATGCAAATAAAAAATAACTTCTAATATTTTATACATTTTAAATGTTTACGGATACCCAATCATACCATTCATAGATGTCATAAATTCAAATTTATTCACTGATCGTAGTGATCGAAATCAAAACCGACAGATGACCCGTAATGAGTAAACGCATTAAGCCATCATCGTGGCAAGGTCATCAGAATAAATAGTACTAATGATGGGACGAAATAAACTTCAGATTGTAAAGTGACATAAAATTTCATAATGACGTGACTTTTATTCATCTTTTACTATTATATTCCACATCATGACATTTTTGGCAAAGAAAGAGATTTTTCCGCTGGCTTTTATCTTCTAGTCTTCCTTAGCCAACAGAGTCAAAGCCGAAGGCCTGATTTTACATTTTTAAGTTTCATTTAGTATGTGTAAATACCTTATAATAAACATGATTTGCTTTTTTTTTAGTTTCTGTACCCGTTACACAGTCAAATGGACATTTCAATTTAAATTTAAAAAGCACTTGCAAAAAATAATTCGTCAGTAAATATTTTGTCAACATCGAGTACCATTGCCACCCTCATTGGGCACCATGAAACAACTCTTGGTGTTTCGTTTAGAGAGAAGCAGATGCCGGCTACACTTATGTACAAACAAAGCGAACATGTTATGTTTCAGGAGTAGCAACGTATTTACATACGACCTGAGATAACACTTTAGTCCTTTTTGACATTGAATATGACAGGACCATGTGCTGGAGCGACCAATAAATTTCATGTAGCCTACACACTCGCTTCTAATATTGATAACTAAATTATTACACTGTCTCCGTTCTTCCGAAAAC
This sequence comes from Phocides pigmalion okeechobee, assembly GCA_018251015.1. Taxonomy (NCBI): domain Eukaryota; kingdom Metazoa; phylum Arthropoda; class Insecta; order Lepidoptera; family Hesperiidae; genus Phocides; species Phocides pigmalion. The sequence continues at coordinate 13,202 of DWON01006677.1, forward strand.
CTATCTCTTCAAAATCCAATTCACTCTTCGTCCTTTTTCCAAACCTCCTCTGCCGTGGCAGTCCGTCTATGGAACAAGCTTCCCGTAGCTATTCGTCGAGCTAAAACCATTTACCCGTTCAAGAGTTAAGTGAAAGATTTCTATACCAACGTTTAGTTATTCTTTACCTACTGTACTAAATCTCCTTAAACAATTTTTCATTATCCTCATTCCATCTGTTATGTCTATTCTTTGTTATGTTAAATTGCTATGTGTGTTTATGTGTATTTTTTTAATGTTGTATTTATTCCTGATTCTTATATCCGCATACCTAACCCCCTCCAGTTACCACTGCTACTCCTTTTCCATAGGTTGACTGGACGAGATCGCTGCATGAGCGATAGGTCCGCCTATTGTGTACTATGTTGTGAAATATGTAAATGTTTGTCTTCTATTTTATGGTATGCAATAAAGTATATTC
>DWON01006678.1:0-13659 GCA_018251015.1 Phocides pigmalion okeechobee
CGGCGATACCGCGCCCCCTAGCGCAGATTGTCGGCGCGGATTTGGGCGCAGATTTGTCTCGTGAGTCCCGCGCGAAGAAATACAGCGCGACACGATCGCCTTCGTTAGAAAAGGACGACAAATCGCCGTTCGTTAGCAGCGCGAAGTCGGACCGATCGGACGTTTTCGGCTTTGACCCAGAGGCGGTGAAGAAATTGGCCGAAGACGCTGCAGAGAAGCAGGACGAGATGGGCGAGCGGGCGCCGGTATCCCCGAGGGATGCCGACAGTCAGGATGTGTCGCCTGGTAACTTAAGACGGTTTCGATCTGTGAGCACAAGACTCAATATGTGCAGTGTCAACGAAAGTCCGCATGTCGAGGGCCATCAAGAGAGACTCGAAATGCAAAACTCCCCGAGAGTAATCGAGTGTAGTTCAGCAAAGGAGAAGTCGTCCGGGACTAAATTCGATTTTTCGCCGAAAATTTTAGCCGACAGCATTAGTTCGCCACGATTTTTCACTCCACCAGAAATGGTTTCGCCAATGTTCTTTACCGAGCCGTCGCCAAAGTCGGTTTACTACGACAGCGTTAGGTCCCCGAAGTTCTTCCCTGAAACGCCACGGGATGCTGAAGTTCCTCAATCGCCACGAGCGTTAGGCGATCATTTGAACAGAGCTAACGGATTATCCGATAAGCCTAGCTCAAAACCTAGTTCACCAAGAGTACTTAGTGCTCGTCCTAGCCCTAAGGTTCATAGTTGTAATAAAGAGAATTACTTCACGTTTGAACACGTGAACGTTGAGGAAGGCGCAGTGCGTGTGTCTCCAAGACCAAGAAGGTATGGGGGAAGGAATTCTATCGAAAAGGAGCGGTTTACACCGCCCGCCGACAAAGAATCTAAAAAATATAGAAGGCACAACAGTTGTGATACGAATTACAAAAATATAGAAGTGAATGTATTGAAACGTGACGACAACAAAGAGACTGAGGCTGGGACTAACGTAGATGTTATAGAGAAAGACGTAGTTGATTGCTGTGCCAAAATGGATTCGTTACAAATAAAAGCGAAGGAAGTCGAAAAAGGCAACGAGCTGACACCGAGCCACTCGAACTCGGCCCAAGCGAGACGACAGAGGCTAAAATCGATATCACTCGACTCCGACAATGCCAAAATAATCGAACAAAATCTAGGTTTACCCATAGCGAAACAGTTGAAAGATCAAATGAACGAGGCATACAAGAATCAGGATGTGAGTACGTCGTTCGAGAGTATGGAACGGTATCCGAAAACACCTGCGAAAGAACGACCAATGTTCAAGTTTGATGTGGAGCAAAAGGTCAAAGTAGACGAGGAAGAACCAAAATCGCCAGATCTGAAACAAAAGAAAGGTTTGCGGCAAAGCGCAACACAGTCTTTCTTGGATATGCCAAGGTTTTCACCTAAAGAATTCGAAATAACGGTCACATCTGAGGAAGGAGCGACGACCGCTGCCGAAATGCAAACGAAACGTAAAGGAAAGAATTTGAGGAATCTGACAATCGATCTAACGAAACGTGACACTGATTTGGAGAAGGAACTGTTGGAATTTGAGAAATTGTACACAAACGCTGAGGAAAAGAAGGTGAAAACTCCTACATTAAAAGTAAAAGCTACTTCGCTAGATTCCTCAGAAACTGTTAATCTGTCACTGCCGCAAAAGAAGTCGTTAGAAGTACCACAAAATTCAATCTCAGTCCCCAACACGCCGAAGCGTCAATTGAAACGCATTTTAGCTCAGAAGAATGTGAAACACGATTTTTCTGGAGGAAAAATGGGTTACAATTCTATTCAGTGCACGGCTGAGCAACGCCGTCTATATATGAAAGGGCAGGACAGCGGGATATTTTTAAAAGAGAATCACGCTAGTCTGATGCTTTACCAACCGGGACCCTCTCGTCTAGGTCCACGCACGATGGGTTCTTTCGACGAAAACATGGCCGACTTTGCGGAAAACACTCCAGAGATAAACGTTTCCGGCGTAGATTACCGGCCTACTCTCCACGTGGATTCCGGACAGACTCTCGGCTCAAATCTGTTAAATTACAAGCAGAATTTGAGCGTTTCCAGTACAAACCTGAAAACTCTTCCAGAAGGAGTCCCCTCAGATGATTTTGAACCCAGTGCAGAAGACGAAAAGTTAGTCAAGAAATTGCATAGACGTAATTCGAACCAAAGCTTAATGCTAAGTACACACAGCTTGCAAGGTTCAAACTGTTCCCTCAGCAGCGCTGGAGCGTCTTGCCATAACTTAGCTACAGTCCGAACGAGTATATCGAACTTTAGCTTAAATTCCGATAGGCTGAAGAAGCTATCTCTGGAAAGGCGAGATTCTAATGCGTCTTTAGTAACAACGGACCATTTAACACCTACAACACGCGTCATATGCTCGTCAAATACAAATTTATCCGGAGAAGGTTCCAAGAACTGTTTGCTCCAACGCCGCGGATCGAATAATAGCTTAACACTAAACATTCTGTCTACAAATAATCTTAGCAGGCATTCTAGTAACAGTTCTCTAAATAAAGAAGCGAAATTTGGTCAAAAGAAAGGCTTATTAGAACGGAGAAGTTCAAACACGTCCTTAACATTGAACATCAACACATCAAACCCTCAATTATCAACAAATAGGGGCTTAAGTATATCGAACTATAATTTAAATGGATCAACTTGTAACTTGAGTAGGTACAATAGCAATCATAGCATAGATACTACAGAGCCAAGGGCGAAGGGTATCTTGGAAAGGCGAAGTTCGAACACCTCTCTGACCTTAAACATACAGCCTCAAGAACCTAGGGACTTGGAAATTGATGAGACCTTACTAGACACGAACTTAAAGGACCTGCCTAATAGGGATAAGCACAGAAAGTCTCTGAGCACAGAGAATTTGATCCCTAAATCGTATAAGAATCGAAGACTGCACTCGTCGGAAAAGGGTATAGGTTTTGGGTCTCACGATAATTTGTGGTCGGCGTCTTATACGACGGAGCAGGATTACCCACAAAACTTGACTTACGTTTGCGGGGATCAAGAGAACGAGATTATTTACGCGTTCGGTCGTCAAGATGACCCGAATTTCCAGCCAGGCTTCGTTCGGAATATAACGACAAAACCTCTAAGTCCGCAGAGCACGTCAGAAGATTTCCGACTCTACCTAGCAAATATGCAGCATCTGCAAAACGCATCAAGCGTGCTAACACGGCAACAGTTGAAGGATTTGAACGAGGTGTTCCAAAATGGATATTCGAAAGTCAAATGTCACAGTTCGTCTGAAGGTCAACATTGCTGCTCGGGTCGTGTTGGCGACTCAGATATGGCTAAGGATAATCCCCAAATGGTCATCCCTGAGCCTGTCACCACCCAACCCTGTTCTGAATACCAGAAAATGTTGCTGAGGAATTTGCATCAGGAATTTTGGGATATGCCAACGAATTTCCAGGAGAAGCCAATTGTTTCCGGGTCTCATCCAAAGAATAGATATAAAACGATACTTCCTAATGAGCATTCTAGATTCATTCTGAAAGCGGAGCCTGGGGCGACTGCTGAAGGATACATTAATGCCAATTTTATTAAGGTTTGTATTACTCAATTGTTACTCAATTATTCTAATCAATGTAATTCGTTAATATATCATCATACTTATACATATCATCATAATAATCATCATCATCATAATCACAATCATAATCATAGCTATTGCCATCTTTTATCACTTTCACTGTGGCGCCCACATTTGTATTAATTCAGCGTTACAGGCGACGATATTACATTGGAAATGTTTTCTCTAGACTTGAGTAACGCCGAAGATTCACACTTGTTGTGTTCGGTATCCGTGTACCGTCGACTTTAAATTGTCTAAATTAGGTTTTGATTATAATTAGTTTTAAGGTGTTCATAATTGATAATACTATTGAAATAACATAATCAAATCCCATTGTCTACTTTTTCAGGGGCATGAATACGCAAAGAACAGTTACATCGCGACTCAAGGGCCGCTACAGAACACGATTTACGACTTCTGGTTGATGGTCCGACAAAACACGATAGACTTTAGCACCCAGAGACCGCAACCCCAGCTCTCGCAACTACAAGGCGTCCAGAAAGTCGTCATGCTAACCAACTTCGTCGAGAATAATCGACAGAAATGCGAGAAGTATTTCCCGTTGGAAATGAACGAGGAACTAACGATACAGAGTCCAGATGGATCAGAGAACAGCTTTTTCGAAGACGACTCGTCGAAAAACAGATTCGTCATCAAAAACAGTGGAATGATAAAGAAATCTGGATACACGATACGGAAACTCGACGTGAGCTATCATGACGTGTCGTCCAACGAGTTTTGTGACAGTGCATTGACTGTGTATCATTATTGGTTTCACAATTGGGCGGACCACAAGTGTCCCAAGGATGTGAACGCGCTCCTAAATTTGAGTTTGGACGTTCTAAAACACGAGTGTTACGATTTTAGTGAAATGTGCGAGGAGACAGAGGAACTATGCAAGTGCAATGATAGTCCTAAGCCAGATTCTAAGTTTGTGTTCCCTCCGTTAGAGTCACAGAGTGTCGCATGTCCTGTTAAAGTGAGTGTGACTTCGCCTCTTGATTTTGCAGTGGAGAACTTCTCACCGCCAACGATAGTGCATTGCTCAGCCGGTATAGGCAGGACTGGATGCCTGATTGCTATCCTGAACGGTATAAAACAGTTGACGAACGAACAGAAGGTAGACGTTCTCGGTATTGTATGTAACATGCGTTTGAACAGAGGCGGTATGGTACAGAATTCTGAACAATACGAGCTTATACATAAAGTCTTATGTCTGTTCGAACAAGCATGCCTGCCCAACTTATAGCGAGATCCTGTTAATTTTGAGGAATTGAATCGTTTTTTATGTTGGACTGAATTTTTTTAAACGTTTTTATTAAACCTCGGCTCGTAGGTCGATTTTGAATATTGGTAGTCTTTATACAATTTATATTTCATTACATATTGCATTATAGTAAATTTACCCCATGAGTGATTGTCGAATGGAATTTCTAGCTATGGATTGTTTCATGGTTTTGATCGGAGATCTCTCAAATTGACTCGTAGATAACTTGACAATTTTTCTATCTTCATAAACATTGGTTAACTATCCCTGCGGGATACACAATTGCAGTGTATTACGCGGCGCAACGCACGTGCGGCTTGTACACGTCTGTTGTGCGTACAAATCGGTATTGATTACGGGCGAACACAAGTTCTGTGTTTACGTCGGCGCTACAAGACTGTGTGCAAATCAAATCAAATCATTTATTATTGAATGAACACAGTATTACACAGATATAGATGCAATAACAATGTCTTTATATTCGTATATGTTACACGTATGTTAAAAATACAACAATTGTGTGAATTGTCGGTGCATCTCCAGTCTAGAGAAAAGAGTTCCAGTATAGTACCGCCTCCCGCAACGCTGATTCGAACTAATATATGAGCGTCGCAATGGAAGTGTTAAATTTTAATCAAGTTTTCTATAATAGGCAAAAGTCAGGTGAAAATTATGATGTAGGATTAGTTCTTAATATAAAACAATGTTGAATTTAATTTTCCTTTGATTATTAATCATCAGATAAAAGTTGGAAATTTATCAATGTATTTGTGATATGAAACTAAAACATAGCATAGATTTTTTCGACAATGAAACGGTTAACGAGTAGATTTTTTAGGGTTTTCCATAAAAATATTACACTTTTCTTAACAACAGCTCTAATAATTTTCTTATTTACATGTTGTTTCTTATCATTTCTTTGTCTACCCTCCATATCGTTATAGATCTACCCTTTTTATTTGCAATATGATAAAACATGGATTTCCTTTTAAATATTTGTCGGATTTCGTATTTTTTATGGAAACATTAAAAAATCCATAGGAAAAGCATTGTTGGCGAAATTTATCGAATTTTGACCAAAGCAGTGCTTGAAATGACTTGTGTGGATTTCATAGTCATCAAGTAGCACATTTAGTGAAATTCAAAGAAATATAATAATGAGATGTTAGGTCTTATTTTTCCGACGTAACATCCGTTTGATTCGTTTTGAGTAAACATATCCTTGCAAAAAAATCGATTGTCTCTTTGATGACAAAGTTTCGAAATCATAAAGGACGCGTTCATTAATTACATGAGGCGATTTTGGCGACTTTTCGAATCCTCCCCTCCGACCCCTCTCTGGTGAAAGAGATTACATGACATTCATACATCTTTCCCACTTCTGGTGAGACTTGACTCTCTACTTTCCACTTTTGATGAGAATATAAGAGATTTTACTCTCATCTCCCCATTTCTGGTGAGATTTCATGAGATTTGACTCCCATCCTAAGTTTGCCCAGGTGACAGTGCAATGCAGTAACATGTTTTACTTAGTTTTTTATTTAACCAGTCTTGTTAATTTGTACTGTTTCTCGTAGAAAAAAAACATGATATATCTTTTCCGGGGACACGCTGGGGCACGCAGCCTCCAAAGGGAATTACGAAATATCGAAAATATTCCATAAAAACGAAAAAAAAACGAGAAAATTGAAAAACAAACAATTTTGGTAACCTTTGAATTTGTTTTTTGGATTTTTTTAATAGGTCTAAATTATCTAAACGCAAAAATATGATAGACTTACAACTTACAAGAATTAGAGTGCCCTCAAAACAGGAGTGACAAAAAAGGCCTGATGATATATGCAGAGATCCCCCCCCCTCCCGTGAGATTGAGTAAGATTCGTTTCTACACCCTCTCCCAATACGTCACACGTAATTTGTAGACGCCTCCAAATAGTGTGAATATACTGACATTTAAAATTTAAAAAGATTTTGTTTTATAACGTTCCTATTTTGTTTTAAAAAAATATTTTTAATGAACATATAGTTAATATATTTTTAACTAATATTATTGCGGAATTTATACATTTTTTCTATGTACCGGGTACTCACGATTAACGATATTTGATTGCCGATATTCCGAATCAGTTGCATGGCTCGCGGTCACGGCGAAACTGCGGATATGGAATCCAAAAACGAAAAACGAACTAGACGTAGGGTAGATAGATTAATCTACCATTAGCGCCTGTCAACAGTTTCCCCCGCCCCAGTTTTGCCGTGACCACGAGCCATGCTGATTCGAAATATCGGCAATCATAAATCGTTAGTCGTGAGTACCCGGTCGTAGTAAAAATGTTATTGAGTTTTTATCACCAGTTAATCTCAAATATATACAATATAAAGTATATCATATTCTAGAAGCCAGGTACATATTTCGATAATTTGTACAATGCTTCGGAGAGGTATATCATGAAGTAGAGGTGTGGTTGCCGGATACACATTATTGGAGGCGACTATCTTAGTCCTCGAGACTAGGAACGCATCCGCGTCCATCCTTAAATAGAACTTCTGTTCTATATGAGATTGGACGTGGTTGTCCATGGGCTGCAGTGACCACTTAACATCAGGTGGCTTGCATGTTCGTTTCTTACTCTTAAAAAGAGGCTATTTAAACTCAACGGCTAAAGTTAGTATAAACATAATGTAGAAAATAAGGTGTTACTTAAATTCTCTAACAATTCCGTTCAAGTACTTTGAATAACCATTTATCTTTTGTTACAATTCAGAGCATTTGCGGATCAGAAGGAGCAAAGGGTTATCTAGGCCGGAACCGCCACAAAGGTTGGCGAAGGCTTCGGTACAAAAAATATTGCCAACCCTTTCCGCATCCATAACCACTACAATAGAATATTGCAAAATTACTAAAAAGAACACGAAGTAACGATAGGAAGACTTTTAATTTCCTTCGAAGAGAGTTTGAAATAGACCAGTGTATGTTGTATATAAAAGACTGGCAAATGAACGTGCAAGTCACCTAATGTTACGACGTCTGTTTCTGGTATATGTATCTGAAGAATATTTTTCCTGACATTCGAATCAATTTTATCTTTAGTTTTTAATTTTATCTGTTTGTCCTTTAAACTTAAAAAAAAATCTTTGCAATTTAATGCTGATATAAAACGTCTAAAGTTGCACCTGACACCGCTAGACTCTTGTTTTGTTATTATTATGAAAGAGTAAGAAACGGGCATGCAAGCCATCTGATGTTAAGTGGCCACTGCAGCCCATAGACAACCACGGCCTATCTCAAATAGAACAGAAGTTCTGTTTAAGAATGGACGCGGATCCGTTCCTACTCTTGAGGACTAAGATGGTCGCCTCCAATAATTTGTATCCGACAACCACACCTGATGACACAATGATTCTTTATTTCATTAAAAAATGTCTCACCTTAACAACCTATATATCTTAAGTCAAGCGTTTTCACATCAATATATGTACCCTAAATATTATTTATATAGAAGGTACATAATCAATGTAATTTATTCTTATATACATACATATACAGGCACTCAAAGCGTGTTCGCCCCTAAATTTAATTTCCTTAACGAATTCCAAGAACCTATACATAAAACCTCTCATAAATATTAATCACCTTACATATTCCTTGCTTATAGCTGATCTACTTAAGCGTAATGAGTCTCCGAAGTTCCGATACTGAGATACTTAATGGGTACTGATATAGCAGAAACACTTTCTTGATTACACCCCTTGCTCTACCGTAGACGAGGAACTGATATACGATAAAAAAAACTTTATATGACTAATTTTACCCACGCAAAAGTCTTTGCTAGTGCAGAAATGGATATTACAAATACTAGTAATATTTTAATATGGCAGCTTTAATTTTATCTACATGGATAGGTGGAATTCCAAAAATTTCCTTGTTATTGCTTACTTACGATATAGAGCCGTCTATCTGTAAAATTTCAGGGTTGTGGGTTCAGCGATTTTAGGTGTGTTGATCTCTGGGTCTGTCAATCTTTCTTTTATATACATACATCTGAAACATGAAATAATACGGATACTAAACGAAACACACAAGGCGACTGAGAGATATCAGCATCTTCGCGATGTGACGAATCTTCTTAGGAACTGACCATCTATTTCGTTCATTATATTCATTGTAATTTAGTTATACAAATAATTATGTGTGTAGATTTTTTCTAAATATAATGCGCACAGATGTGTGTGTGTGTATGTATATGCGTGTGTAATGAGGGGCAAGAGCAAAACTAGTAATATTCTATACTTACTGTCATTGGTGTTTGATACGTGGGCAAAAATCAAGTTAATCAGTAGTCTTGAAGTTATATAAAATTGAGTTTAACATTTCGTTACATATATGCAGGCGATAATAAGCGAGTAAAAATATCAAAATTGGAGAAGATTCTTTGATGAGAGTGAGTGAGGTTTAATGACACGAGAGTGAGTATCTCTTTAGGTACGTTATAACAAGAGCTTAACGGTGTCAGGTGTTACTTTACATATTTTATAGTAGAAATAAACTGTAAAGATTAAACTGAGTTTTCAAAGTTTATACGGACAAATATACTTTCATTTCTACGCATGATTCATAACTTATAGTTTATATAATTGTCTGAAAGTAACAAAGATAAAATTGATTCCACTCACAGAAAATAAATTGTTATTTTTTAATGTGAGGAGAGTAACAAACGAGCATGCAAACCACCTAATGTTAAATATTCACAGCCCATAGACATCTACATACAACCTATTTGAGCTCGAACGTAGATACGTTGCTACTCCTAAGGACAAAGATGGTCGCCTGTCGTTAAAGTGTAGCCAGCAACCGCATCTCTCCAACCGAAACACAAATAATGTTTTACGGCGGATTATAGGGACGGCGGTAGTACCTCCCCGGTCGAAGTATCGTTCTCCCGCCTTTAAAAGGTCTCCTCTTAATAAGCTGTGCACGGCAGTATCGTCAGAAATTAAAAACCCGTCCCACGACGTAATTAAACATTTTTTTACTAAACACTATCTATCATTACTTTTGACTGAAAATGTAACAGTTTTTGATAAATTGACTCAGTTTTAATGGAATGAAGACTAAATGTTAACACGGGACACGATCTGTGCATATATGTTAAATCTCTTGAGATTTAACAATACTTTTGGTTACGTACAGATAAACCGATAGTGTTCTGCAATTACTTATTATCAATAACGTAAAATATTATTTTTGCGAAATACAGACATTCTAGTCTTTCTAATCTTACATTCCTCTAGATAGTATTCCTTATAATGATTCCATTATAATTATTTAATACATGGAATATTGCCTTCTCCCACGAGCTGTACGGGGTTCGAATTCCAGGAACCGAATGGCGTTCTAGGTGCCAGGTGTTCAGCACGCCGCCATCGAATTTGGGGTTGCCTGGGAAGCAGGACTGGCCTGCGATGCCTGGCGGCCACTAGTCATAGTCGCAGGTGTGTGAACGATTGTTTCCGTGACTCTGCCGTGCGGTGGCGACGTGGAAGACCCGTCAGATTTTTAATCAATTGGACCCCGACATAAACTACCGTCGGCCCCATGGCGGAAGATACCTCTTCCAGGTTTTCTTCACGTAAAAAAGTAAGTCTGTGGCCATGCGGCCATGTAAATGCCATATCAAAGTAATTAAGTGCTAGGATTTTCTCCGTACGAGCTGTGATTTAAGGCTTCAAAGAATTGCAACTAAAACTGGGCTGTAGCCAGGCGCAGACAAAGGCGTCGTGCGCTAATTGAAAATCTCTCCTCTGTTCTGCATCGAGAGCTGGCGATTATGAAAAAAGGTATTGTTCTATTCTTTTAATTAACAACTATTGACTATAGTCTGTACAAGTAATAAATAAGTAATCCATCGCTTTGTACATGGAAGATATACGAGAAAGCTATTATTAGAACCTTTATTAACTGAATAGTACCCAAAACAAAAGTAAATTTTTTGTCCGTTTCTCTGTGTATGTATAAATGCAACAAAACATGAATTTATGGCAGTCTGTATGTAGAAGATTTATGAAAAAAAACTATTAAGGACCTCTGTTAAACCTAATAGAACCATAAATAAATAATAGTTAAAAAAAAATTAAAAAACCAGCTTTTATAAACAATTCAACTAAAAAATATAAATAAGAAAAAAATATATTGCAAGGTAAAAGAGCGTCCTTTTTAGTTTTTTAACCATCATTTATTTTTCATATTATTGCATTGTCATTGGTCTTCGATACGTGTGCAAAATTTGAAGCCTGTGGTGTGGTTATCACTAATGTATTGTAGTCAGTATAATTTTGTAGGTGGTAGAGCCGTTATAGCTCGCCCGGGGTAGCACCACCGCCACCCTCATAACCCGCCGTAAAGCAACATGATCCTCATGTATTGTGTTTCGGTTAGGGAGGTGTGCTTGCCGGATACACATTAATGGAGGCGATCATCTTAGTCCTCAAGAGTAGTACCTCCGATAAGACTTCCGTACTCTTTGAAGTCGGATATAGAAATACATAGCTCGAAACGTGTTCTTAGCATCAAGTGATCTGCATACTCGTTTGCTACTCTTCCCACATAAAATAACTCAATAACAGTTTGAGAAACAATGGCTTAACTCTTGCCGTCACCGTTCGATTTATCCTCATTCCAGGGCCGTCGTCTATTTCCCGGGAATTTTCACTGTCATTTATCTTTGCGCTCCACCTGTCACCCTGACAAGTTTTAGGTGACCCAATTTTTCTTATAACTGCACCATCTTGTGTTTCTTTGCCTTCCCATCATTGTTATTTTGAAGTTACAACTTTATTCTAGGGGCTGACTATCATCTCTTAGAACAAGCTTATTTTAAGCATGCTTATTTAACTTTAATTTCTACTAAAAACCTATTGTCACAGTATAATAATGTAGGAACAGAACTGTCGCACCAAATTTCATTTAAATCCGGGTTAATAGGCACCAAACATCAAAACATATTTGTTTTTGACCAAAGGTAATCTTTACAACTCCAAATAGGCCGAATTACCTTAATCTTAAAGAAAAATAATGTAATTTTAAAAATATATAATAAATATATACATATTTCTGTAATTAATTTTAATACTCTTTGAGTACTATAGTTTTTTGAGTATTTCTACTCATTATAACTTAGTTAGTGTCTAATAAAAGACTTGTTTTAGACTGAATTTATTTTTTCTTTTTTCAATGACTTAAGTTTTACATAGTTGCCAGCATTATATCACTGTTAGAATGCCGCGAAAAACTAAATTTGCCTCACCATACCCTTAAATCAGACAACTTATGCCAAAAAACAGCAGCACTATACCGCTGCAAATCAGAAATAGGTGCGACGATAAATTATAATTTTCACACACAATTCAAAATAAACAATGAAAAGGAAAAAATAGAATAGCTTAAGCAATTTCGAGAAAGCCTCGTATCGACAATGGCGGCCATTACTTAGAAAATGTCGCTTAAAAAGCGCTCAACTAATCGCACAAAATAAATCTGGACCCTTAGGGGACCATAAATTTGGAGCTAAACACAATCAGTACTGATTCGTTCCGATCTATTTTGAGGAAATAAGAAATTGGGTCAAGAATAAACGTAAACATACTTGTGAAACAAAATATTGTTTGCTAACGCATTTTCGTCTGCATTTCAAAATCTCTTACATTAAACAGTTTTATGTCATACAACGTCAAAGTTCAGGTAATTACATATACACTTCCATTACCGATAAATAAACTTGTTATGTTTAAGGCCTTTAGTGAAAATAGAATCAAAATCATTGCGTAGTTTAGAACCCTCGATATTGTTTTATACCGATATAGATTAAAATTTATTTAATGGTATAAACGACCACCTCATTTCCCAAGAATACCAGTCCATAAGTAAACTATTGTTAGTGGAATTCCTGTTTCGCTATGTAAAGTTACTTATAGGTATAATTTTAAACTATGATATGGAACACAAAAAGCAAAAACTAGACGTAGAAAAGATAGATTAATTTATTACAAGCAGCTGTCCACAGTTTCTCCTGACACCGCAGGTTCGCCGTGACCACGAGGCATTCAACTGGTCCGAAATATCGGCAAATAAAAATCGTTAATAGTGAGTACCCGTTACATAGTAAAAGGTATAAATAACGCGATAATAATACTTTAAAATCATACAATGTTTTATTCTCCGACCCAATTCTTACATCTATGTAACTATTTAAATTTCGCCACGTAAAATAAACATTAATTCAACTTTCGTGATCCCACCATACCATTATAATTAGGTAATTAAATTTGTAACCGAGTGTAATAAAAACAAAAAATATTTCCCTGCAGTGTACAAAAATGTTAACTCCTTACCATCACGCGATGTTCAAACGATATCGTAGATACCTGGTCAATGTTGTACTAGTTTCCATGACAGTATTTAGGTCATCGCATGTATCAAACAAAACAAGAATACCCAACAAAGCCACTGTTGTAAAATAGAGCCGAGCATATAATTGCTTCGCCGCAAAATATGCAGCAACATTGCGAGACAATCCTTTGTTAGCCAAGCTCTTTTCCGGATGAAATAGCATTAATTTCTTTATTTGTTCCCTTAATAACAAAGCGAAATTGTATCAAAATGTGATTTATTTAATTCTTGAAGTTAAATGCTATGTAACACAATAATAACATCGCGGAAGTAATACCTGTTATATTATAAAGGTGGTAGAGCCGTTAGAGCTCGCCCGGGACAGCACC
>DWON01006679.1:0-13659 GCA_018251015.1 Phocides pigmalion okeechobee
AGATTGGACGTGGTTGTCCATGGGCTGCAGTGACCACTTAACATCAGGTGGCCTGCATGCCCGTTTCTTACTCTTCCTAATAAAAAAAATGTATTAGGAATAACTATCACTACTTAGAATGAAAAAATGAAGTTGTAAATGAGATACAAAACATAATATATTATATCTTTCCCAACCACTGTCAAGTCAAGAATCCATACAGCTTATTACATACGGTCTTATTGTCCACTTTTCCAAGACTTATTAAGTTACCTCTAACACCCGGTTTACGTATTAGTTGCGTTGTTTATGTTTATCAACTTACAAATATCTCTTTCTAAATAAATTATACTACTATTTTATTATACCACCGAGAAGAATTAGTATTATGCTTACTTATAGAAAGTATTTAAATTTTACGTAAACTCAATTTATGATCGACTTCACGTAGGATGGCTGTATTTAGAGTTAGTTACAGGAAGTGTGATAAAAGTGGAGAATAGATATGATTTTAATATTTCTATTGCACAGAAAAATGTTACTACCAACTTAACGGTACAATAATATCAAAGTACTAGAGTGATAAATCAAATTAACTTCCTTTAATTTAATATTCAGTGATTTATCTTACAAAAACAAATAATTTCATTGCTGGTGACGGCGAAAAATTGGGCCATTGGGTGTTGCACATAAATATTGAACAAACAAATTAATTGCGTTGAAACAATCACACTTTTGTAACGAAAACATTTTTTTGTGTGACAAGAGAATTAAAAACGAATGATAAACAATGTACGAACGAAATGATTTTTCAATATTAAGCGCAGTCCATTTATTCGGTATTGTGTGATCTGAAGGTGCACACCCGTCGACCGCAGTGACAAACAACATTCATGGCCGACATTTATGCGATGTCATACCTCTCAATAGAAATGCTTCGACTTACGTTTATTCCTTTATTTTTATCAGCGTTTTTTCTTCTGTTCCAATTGTAATGGCACAAGCCGGGTTGACTCTCAATATAATTTGGTCCAAAAAACAAAACAACAAAGGCGCGCCTAATTACTACCTGAACCAGTCTCAAGCCCTGTATTTAGCAACATAAAAAGAATTAAAAGTTGGGCGTTCCAGCATTACCTAAACAAGTAAATAGTCTTACGTTACCTTTTCCTATTCCATGGCACCTTTTGAGATTGAAGATAATTGAAGATTGAAGATAACTTAAGTTGTGTTTAGTTCTACATTTTTCTTCGGTTGTAGTTCATCCTTGCATGTTTTTTGCGATTTTTAGCTTTTAGTTCGTCAAAACGTAATACCATACGGAAATAGGTTCGTTAAAGCGAAAAGCAAACACAACAATACCGAATATAGTTAGAGGGTAAAGTGCGGGGGAGCCATCAGATTGAAAAGAAGACAATACTTTCACGGTTATAAGGTGGCAGATAGGGGAGCCATTTGTATGCGTAATGGAAGATCGAATTTCGTATTTGTTCGTGGAGTCGTTAACAGCACCTTCACGCTTGTTTATAAAGAAAACAAAACCCTTTACCCCGTATCGCGGGGCGGCGGGCGGCCAGCCGCGAAACCGTACCGAGCTCGCTAACTCCACCATAAATATCAAAATGAGTTTAATATCGGTATTGTATTTACACCGTAGAAACTAAGCTAATAAACCACGGAAACTCGTTAAGCCACTTTATGAAATTTTCTTCGAATTACATGGTGTATGATTCGCATAAATTAATTTAAAAATGTATGTGGGACACAATTTATAAATTTTCTTTATATGTATATTTATCATACTGACTATATTTACGTCATCAAGTGTTCAACAAATAACTACCTATCAGTAAGCAGTAAGTAATAATCTAATTTATTTATTTGTGATAGCCTGATACATCTATTTGTGTTTTGGTTATCTTGTATTAACCTACAGCAGAAGAAAATAAAGGACCATAACATTTCATAGATACATCCACTTTATCCTTTACCGCTATTGAAAGCTCAGTGTTCAGCGGAATATTTAATAAACATATCTCTTCATTTGGGCGTAACACGTTCAAGGTATTCATGCTTATAGAAGTTTACGATGTTCATAGATCGTGTGATACAACATAGCTGAAAGTCGATGGAGCGTTAAAGAAAGTCACGCGCCAAGGATTTCGTATCAACACGTCGATGTCCGTATGCTCGCTTTGCTGTTGATCGTCTAAAGTCCGCTGCCCCCCTGAGCATCGATTACAAATTGTCAAGTTATACTTGTTTAGGCGTTATTGATAGCAGGTAAATTTAGTTAGGAAACGGATATTGCGCGAGATCGCATTATGACCGTTATCACGCCATTGAAACTTTAATAAAAGGGTGTATGCAAACATTGTAAAGGTTCTTGTAAGGTAATGGAATAACAATTTTATTATGATAATGAAAACAGTTAACGACGTTAAGTGGTCACTGTCGGCTTGGGCAAAGTTATTATCTAAGCTTTTTGTTTTTAAACAAATTTAGAAACAAGAGTATAAAATTCTTCACAATTATAACACCAATACACTTACTTATCAAAGCCAATTATAGTTAATCCAGCTACAACTTGAATTTTTGTCTTTATTATGATCTTTATTACGTTTTTATTAAAATTAGCAAATCGAGCTTATAGAACATAGACAGTTTAACGTTTTATATCCTAATCGTTTATCGATTAAGCTAAACTAGAAAATCACAAGTAATTAATGAATACCTAATATTTTTCTTCAGAGACTATAACAAAGATAATTTTTGCATAAAATTGGAATATCATAGGCTTTGCATACGCGGTGTCAAGATCACGTCGGCCGTAGAGTCGCTACCGTCGTGGGTGACACGCGCCCCCGCCCTCGTCGGCACCTACCACCCTCCACCCTCAACCCTCGTACCACGCATGCTCCAATTATAATCTGCTTAGGGATGTTCTGTGTCGATTTTTTCATATTTTTGAAATAAAAATTAATCAGCCACTTCTGGCAGCTGAATCAAGATATCGATATCATACGACGCATACTCTCATTTATTACAATTTCAAATGACCTGTTAAAAAATAAAAGGGGAAAATCGAGATCATATTTCTATCCTAACGTTTGCTAAAGAACCAACAACATAACATTCATAGAGAACATAAGCTTTCCGTGTGTAGTGGACAAACTGACAGGGTTAATCGTGATAGCCACCCGCGGCGGATAACTCGATAGCTCGGCGTGGATAGGGCGGCATTATCCCGTCGCGTAGAGTGCGCGCGCAGCGGCGTCGTGCGGAGGGCGTCAAATCGCCTGCGGAGGGCGTTCGGTCCGCGCGTGTTCCCGTCCGCCGCGTGGTCACTCGACACAACACCTCCGACGGCGAGAGGTACCCGGTGCTCGGTGCTCGGTGCTCGGTACGCGATCTGGTCCTCGGTCACTGACCGATACCAAGAGCAGTCGCACCCTCGGTCGACCTCCGCCCTTACGGCCGTGAGGCGCCGCGCGATCCGTCTCTGGCGCCCGCGGACTCCGATACTCTCACTGGCAGGTAGCCACGACCCCGATAGCGTGACATCCACCAATATCCTTCAAAACAGCGCAATACTCCCTAATCGTGTGTCCGACTTTAATTTGTTTTCTTATTGTTTTTGGTGTTTATTGTTTTCGTACAATGTGTTTTAGTAATAACATGCCTCGAACACGGCGAACCTTCGTGACCCCCGTGACTTACGGACTATGTGGTAGCATGAGATGTTGTGAGTTTTTACTACGATAACCTTAATAACTTATCAATAAACATAGTAAAAGCTTTTTCTTGAGTTGAGTATTATAAGAGAACTATTCGATCAGAAAGTTATTATAAAAATTGGCTTTATTAATAAGCAAACCTACCCATTTATATCTTTCTGGCTAGTGAAATATTAAAATAAGTAGATTAAAAGTATACCAGGGACCTTCAATTGACCATGAGGAAAATAAGCACCAAAATTTTCATTCTTGACGATAATTCTCTTGCATACATTGTTAATCACATAATGTTTTACGTTTACGTAACGTACGTAGTTATAAATATTTAATTCTCTTGTAAGCCTCCATCACAAAACATATGATTTTATCACGTTTTTTTATTTCGAGCATTTGTGATAAAACGCTTACCGTATTTTTACTCAATTCTTTTATAATATCGCTATTTTTTACTTTTACGGCCCTATTTATTTTAAGCTTTGCTCACCAAATTACGTTGGCCCTAATGTTTTCTTTTAGTTCTTTTAATTTTCATACCAATGAAACCATTTTACTTTTCCATATTAGTAGAAACAAATACGCAGTAGTACAACTGATAAATCAATTCAGTAAAACTGTTTGAAGTAGGTCGTGCTTGATAAATGAGAAAATTAATTAAATTAATTTTATGAAATGACTTGAACAATTAACTCAAATATTAATTTATGAAGTTAACCTTAAGCTTTGGCTAATTTGTAATAAAATTAAAATATTTTTTTCTAAGCATCACGACAAAATATTAATGAGGACTTAGATATTTTTGTATTATTATTACTTTTAAATACCTTTCTATTAATTTTCAATAATTATACCACTCAGTTTGGCGCTGATTTTTTACAAAACTTTTTGCTAATAAACGTATAATAAAATGATGGTGCCGTTTTGATGTTTTATTATTTATATACAGTGTCATCAACACCAATTAAAGTCATAAATATTTCTTTATATCATGATATCAATATTACTTACAAAACATTTCACTATGATAGCATAAATCATGGCATTAATTAATGTTTTATATATAATGGTAAGTATAATAAACTTTAATTGATATCGTATAATAGAAACTTCAATTATTTCACATTGAATAATGAGATATATCCAAAATATTCAGCAAATATAACATGTTGTCAATCGTTGAGAATATTTCAAAACAAAGAATCAAACATCATTTTCTAAAAAGTTTAAAATACATACTAACATCAATATTTCGTGTTTTTTTATTATTGCTAGCTTTTGTACCACCGATACATTACAATGGTATAACTACACAAATTCTTCCGACTCAATTGAATTAAACGGTTTTTTTTTTTGGGAAATTTTGATATTATATTAGCATATATGTCTGTTCGTAGACTTTTGGTCGGGATGTCATTTTACGAGAAAATTAGTCGTGGTATAAAGTACGTTTTCTGCGTTTTCAGTTAAAATTGTAAAGTTTAGTTAAACATAAAAATGTTACTAAAAGTTTGAACATGCCTAAGAGTTCCTTATAAAATTATCTGCACTTATAAAGTGAAGTCCACTAACCAACGTCGAACTTCTCGTTCTAAGAGTACTCAACGAAGTGGCAATAATGTGTTACTGGTGATCAGAAAAACATGGTGAGCAGTACCATCTTACTAGGAATGTTCGTCTCGTTGATTTCGGAGTTATATATCAAATCAAGGGGTTATATATCAAAATACAGATATAGTTATATTACAGCAATCACATAGTGTATATTTCTTCATAACATATAAAGGAGTTTCTTTCGCCACTTCTTCTACACAAGGCACTTTCCGACGCTGTGGTTCATTTTTTTAGATGTTTATAAGGAATACTGTATAAATCAAGTTTGAATCAATGTCATTGGACCTAACTTGACCTTGAGTATAAAATAACATAAATATTTAATGAATGTTTAATGAACATGTATATAAGAACCCCAAATTATTAAATTAAAACATTATGTTATGTTCATAAAATATGTCATTAGAGTTATTGTTATTGCTACAGCTAACACAAGTTTTTTCTTGTCATAACAGTGATGGTAATCGACATAAAAAATTCTAAATAAATGTCTTAAATGTAATGCATTCTTGTTATTAAGGTTATAAGGGTATTTTTATAAGACTAAACTAACTGTTATAAAAATACCTTTTACGGATTTAATAATAATGAAATGTTTTTTTATTTAAAACTATTTTAATAATAATACAAACAGCATAATTAAGACAAGACAAAAAGCTAAATGATTACTATAATGTAGAAATAGGTATAGCATTGATACCACCCCTATTGAAGCACTAAGAGGTTTCATATTACTTCAAAACTATCTAAAGCGCAGTCCAACAAACGCTTATGCCTACGAAACTGTGGGACCATAAACCAGAAACCTTGTCCGTGCGATATATTAACGGCATCTTGAACTCGGACCCCGCCATCAATTAGGTTCGACTTGTTCTCGCAATTATGTACTCAGACTAAATTGCTGGAAAATTCGTCGATCGTTAATGGCCCGACTAAGTCTGTTAGCCTGACACATGATGAAGATTGCTCGCCCATCCGGTCGCGTTCACACGCTAAAAAGATTATAAGCGTGTAGGTACAGATGGGTTGGAATCAATCAGTTTGGAGGTATTCGAAACATAAGCAAATGTAGACATAATAATCGTAGTCACGCGCTTTTTTTCTTAGTTATGCATCATTACATCAGAAATGAAGAAGTTTATATTTGCACTTGTATGCGTTTGGAGTAACAATGCTACCAAATATATTGTATTACTATGTTATTAGGTTTCTATATAAAATATTGATAGTTGTGTTACTTCGACCGGGGAGGTACCACAGCCGCCCTCATAATCCGATGTAAAGCATTACTTGTGTTTCGGTTATCTATGTTATATTATATGTTACCGGCTACACTGTAAATTCAGGAGTAGCAAAGTATCTACATTCGAGCTCAGAATAGATTTCGGTTGTGTTTGTGGTTATATGTGGATGTGTCTATGGGCTGCGACTACGTAACATCAGGTGGTTTGCATGCGCGTTTGCTACTCTTTTCACATAAATAAGATAGAAGGCATAGACCCGCAGTTTGCGTAGACCGTAAACGGTCGTCTAATTAAGCAACATCGACTGCTGTCGGAAGTTGGATGAGTGACCGCTACTGAAAAAAATTATACGCGCTTCCATGTTTCGAAGGGGATCTTAGGCTTCCCCTTGTTCTGGGAAAGAACCCGTGTCCAGTTATAAGACATACATATATAGCTTTACCTTTTTATCACTATCTCTTCAACCATTATATCTATAAGCAAGAATAAGAATAAAAGTAGTGAATTGTTTGGAGAAATAATTGATATCCAGTTTCATACCTATACAAAAATCGCAAATAATTATGTGACGGCGCATTTTATAATTTAAAGGAAATGTTTCAAAATGTATGGACCTGTAGTCAGGTATTTGTACACCATATAAAGCGTAGGGTGCAAGGTATCGATAGATCACTAAAAATGCACCCCACGCTTATTTTACATCGCAATTTCTTTTTCTTATTTATACTTTTGTAGTTGGATTTTTTATAAAAGCGTGTTTTTAGGTTTTTTTATTTCTTTTTTCATCTTATTGCATACTCATCGATCCTTGATACGTGTGCAAAGTTTCAAATTAATCAGATATCTGGAAATTGGTCAAAATTATGCTCAAAGATTCCATTACATACATACATACAACCCAAGCTAATAAAAACGTGTTAAAAAAGGAAAGATAGTATAGAGCTGTTTTTTACTAAGCATTTTATTATAATCGACTGGGGTTATTGGTACAAAACAAGAGTTTTAAGTTAGAATTGCAAAACATTACACTAAAAACATAATGGCAGAAATGTTATTTTGACAATTGAAACGACTAACAGAAGACAAACTGGATCCGATCTAGCTAAAATAATCAATATGACAGCTGACAGATAATGGCGACTTTCGTTTTATCCATAGATTGTCTAAATCAGTTGTTCCACCATATTCAAAAATGTTAAAAATAATTGATTTAAATTGGTTTTGTACCGCAAAAGTACACGTTTTAATTAATTTTAAGTATTTTTTTCAGATTATTTACATTTTTCTCGAATTTTTGAGATGGCGTACAATACCTAGCTAAGATTGGAACTCCTTTCATTTGTTTCCCCTAATGTACCCAAAGACGTAGAATATAATACGCGGGTATCTATAAAGTATTTAAAAAAAACAAACCTATTAAATTCTAAAGTAACCTTTCTTTACATAGAGATAGTTCCGTGTGGAAATATGTACTATCAAATTACGACGCGGTCAGAATAGAAGCAAAACATCCACCGTTCTAAGTCAATTAAAAGTACGAGTCAGGTAGTTCCTTAGTTCCGAGGCGGAGGTATTGTCACGTGTCACAAATGAAACGACACGCACACATTGTTTGCGAACGTCGCTTAACGTCCTCAGCTAATGCGGCGGTGGCCCGACAAGAGGACAATTTCCGGGCCCGCCCCTACCTTCCCGCCATTACGCACTAGAAACAATTCCCGAACCATTATAATCATTAATGACAACGCCCGCTTACACTGATTCTGACGTGACACTATTATTTATTGTCTTCCACTAAATATTTGGAACCCATTATCTGATCCTGATTTATTACCCTTCGCTTTCAATTCTTTAAATTGTAGGTAACGAAATTCGTATTGTTTTTAGGAATACCTTTATGGCTGCATTTGTAACTCGTTTTCATCAATATACCGCTTTCCCGTGCTGGGCACCGGATGTCCCTCCAAATAAGAAGATTAGGACATAGTTCACCAGGCTTGCCAAGAGTGCATTAGTAAATTTCGTACACCATTGAAAATTTTATAGATAATGTCAGGGCAAGAAGATCCCTTTACTTTGTTTTTCTAAACCGTTAAAGCAAGCAAGAATTCATTAATTTGTGATACGATGGTTACTGGGAGTTCTAACCTAGGTCGTGCGTCAAAAGAAACTTATAATATTATACCTAAGGTTTTACTACTTGTTTGTTAGTACCTACATTAAGTTATTCTCGATATTGTAGAGCACTGTAAAGTACGGCTTTTCTCTACAATGATAATAATAAGCTGCGAAATTAATTGCATAATATACACAAGAATAGAATAAAGCATAACTGCGAGACAAAGAGCGAGAAGCGAATTTGTGTTTTAAAATCTTTCGTTGTATTTTGCGAAAACATTTGTTTGGAACGAGCCGAACCACGCCGCCGCCGGCCCCTCAAAACAAGCACGTCCGCTTCTGTCGGCTCTAATATAGTCCTGGAGCACTTTGATCTCATCTTATATAAATCTTCAAACGTAACATTAGAACTAAATTATTTTTTCAGACACCTAATTTATTCGCAAATTAAAAAGCGCTTCGGAAAATTATTTTTAAAACGCCGGCAGGAAAGTATGGTTAGATGAATAAAACAAATTACTTCCGGAATTTGTATCATCGCATTCTAAACTATGCAATATTCGTACTTTGTCGTTGCAGTAAAATATTCTCATCATCCATTACTGTCATTGTAGGAGATAATTCTTTTAGACGTATTTGAGAACATTTTGGAGGCATTACATGCCATAATAAGTTAGAGATACTAAGATATCCACCATAATGTTTTCTTTCACTACCATGAAAATTAATAATCTTAAAATGAATATCCAAAATTATATGAAATTCGTTATCACTAAATTATAACTATTTTGCGGTGCCTAATGTATTTTATATAGCTAAACAATTACATAACTACATTAAAAAGACAAACAAAGAACCCAACAGATGTATACTTTGAAACATTATTTTTGCATACACACATATGCATATATTTACCCACCTTCTGCAGGCAGGTAAAAGATACATTATCATATTTAGGTCGCTGCTCGTTAGGTAAGGGGCTGAAGTTATTTGGCAACCAAAGCTTATTTATTAGCTTCATTTTTACTAAAACGTAATTGATTTGTTGACATTTCATAGTAAAAAAATGTGTTTATGTATGTTTAGAAGTATGTAAAACACCTTCTGTTTAATTTGGAATGCTTTCCACAAATGAGTAAGCCTTTGATAAATATCATTCTGCAGGTCCAGTGCATGTTTATTAATAGTACGTATTAGTAGACAAGATGATAGAATCAACTTTTATCTCACTATCCGCCGTGAAGTTATTCTATTGTTTAGGTTTGGGATATGTGGTTGCTATACTTATGGTATGATATGGTATGGTATACTTACAATAATAGGTGATCATCTTAGTCCTCAGAAGTAACTACACCTCTAACAACAAACAAAAAAATAGGTCCGAACAATAAAACCGTCCTATTACATATTTACCACTTAAGAGACGTAGAGATTTAAGAAATGTACGTGATTGTGGCAATTTTACTATTACTCTCTTACTATATTTAGATTATTAAAATACGTACTCGTTTCAATGAGAATAAATCTTCACGTACCTATGTCAACGTCAAAACATGAACATAATTTAGTCCTCGATGTTGATGTAAAATCATTGACAAATAATGTGTGCGATTTAAATTCGCAGACAAATCTCGCATGATAATTACGTTAATAACATCCAGCAAATCACACACTACGAAATGAGGCATGAAATGTTAGAGTGGAGGCTTGGGAACGGAACGAGCGTGCGTAATTACCCGTCGAGAATGTGGCCGAGTCCTGCGGCCGGCAGCCTCTGACCGCTGCTAAACTAGGAATAAAGTGCTCTATGTCCTCTCCTTTACTCGTTAACTCTCTGCTACACACTAATACACCAGTCCATTTTAATTGTACGAACAAAAAGTGTCCCAGTTTTGTTTCGCTCGTAGGTACTGCATCGGCGTCCGTTTTCCTTTTAATTAAAAGACTCCCGAGCTTCATAAATAATGATTGGTATTTTGCACCGAACTCGTAGAATCGAAAGTACGATTCAATTATGCAAAAGACCTCCGAAACCCAACAAAGCTTTCCCAATTAAATTGTTTTTCACCTACTTAATTTTTCAATGCCTACGTTTCGAAGTATTGTGAGCAAGAGCGTGCATACCCGTGTCCTCGGGGCATCTATTAAGTACGAGTAGACAGGAATCGTTTCCCACAACCCGCTCTCGGCTCGTCACGAATCAATATCGTCTTTATTTTATAAAACGTGCTCCACATACACACAAACACACACATGTAACTTCACCGTAGGCACTCTACTTACAAAAAATCTACGTTGCTAGGGTTGCATCCGCATGCACAGTAAAACAACAAAGTAGAAAAAGTAGCCAGCGAACTAAAATCGACAGTGTACAGAACAAAATTGTTCGCTAAAACCCTGAACGTTAATTAAAATCTGTTTTCGATCACAATATTAGTTTCTCATTAACTTAACGAATTTTGCGCTTGAGCTAAAATTTTAGCTCTCTACAATACCTACATTTCTAAAATAAGATAAGATAGTACATAATGACCTATAAGTTATATATTTTTTTAATTACGTTTATGAAATTTAAGGAGATCAACGATGAAAAAAGATTAGCTAGATGATGATACATTGTTGTTCTTTAACTTATAAATTCTTAAAATAAGTATAATACCTGCAACATAACATTAATAAAACTTTAATATCTTGAAATATAATTAGCTAACCGTACATTTACATAAATATTTGTATTGTCAACCCTGACAAATATCTAAATATAGTAAAGATTCCCAGTTGACAAGTAATGCACATGTCAAGTGTGAACCGATTCATTGACATTTTTTTTTGTGATGGAACTCTAAACTTTTACGCTAATTAAAATAGTTGAGTAATTTTTTGTGGCGCAGCGGGCCGACGGATGCCGAAACTTATTTAGGTCAGGAACGAAGATTAATTAGATTCAAACAAAGACGCCGGTTGAATACTAGTGTAAATGTGCCAACAATGTATTTATTAAGTACATATCATATCACTGATACATAAGGAATTATATACATACTATATTTAAAGAGAAAGCATCATAAATCCATTACTGTCCAAATCGGTACCGGTCTTCTACCAAAATGAGGGCTTACACCTGTCTTCATAAAGATTTCAAAACTGTGTGAAGTCCAACAATCCGCATTTGACCCACGTGATGGACTTTGGACTAATTCTTCTTATTCTGACAGAAGATCGACGCCTAGCAATAGCAATAATGGTTCAATTATGAAGATTCTTAAACAAGCGAATTGCTATATTGGACAAAACACGTAACACAATTTTATAGGTGGGAGAACTATAGTTCGAACGGGGAAGTGCCACCGCCACCCCCATAACCCACCGTAAAGCATTACTTGTGTTTCGGTTGGAGAGGTGCGGTTGCCGGCTACACTTTGAGAGGAGACAACCATCTTAGTCCTCAGGAGTAGCAACGTATCTACGTTCCAGCTCAAATAGAATTTCGGTCGTGTTTGTGGTTGTACGTGCATTTCTATGGAGTGCGACTACTTAACATCAGGTGGTTTTCACCGAAGGTAACACCGAATGAAGAGAAAGTTATGTAAACAATGCTACATTAATTACGGCAGTTTTATTGTGCGGAGTTATTTTGACGATTAATACGTTTGACTGAACTCGAAATGTTCATTTTTACGTCCACTAAAAGCCGTTCGGCGATTTAATTAAAAATAAGGGGCGTATATTTTACGTACGCACCTTTTGTTCGTTGATTAAGTAGTCTTACCCATCTAAGTAGCTTTATTTGTATAATGTTAATTATATGTTAAAATACAAAATATAATATAAAAAAGTTAAAAAAATATATATATGTCTGTTTAATAAAAGTAATCATGAATCAATTACTTCCTAAACTAAAATTACTTTGTAGTCTCAAGCGCCGTTACATACGAAGTGGTAAGCCATAAGCTCCCACATACCATAAGTGTATAAAATGCTACAGATAAAACACTGTAAGTTCAAGTGCAAGAACAAGGCTACTCACACACGAAGCTTACTCAGAAATGCATCAGTCTGTGCCATGGGAAAACGTACAACCATCCGGTCGCTTCCTCGTTACCTTATATGCACAGGCAACTATTGCTTAAGAGTTAAGAGTAACTGTACATACTAGGCCTGGTTATCGATTGATTATGGTACTCTAGAAAGTATAGTTTATGTCCGCTTGTTCATCCTATTAGGGTTTCGTTTAGGAAACTTTCTCGTTCATGGGATGTAAATGTAAATTCCAAGTTAAGACCGCAAAATTGACAAAGAGTGTAAATAAAATTCTGATTTTGTTTAGGTCTTAATGAATAGAGGATTTGAAGGTAAAGATTATTTTTCCATTCGTCCCATGTAATACCATAACAGCATTTGTAAGTATACAGATAAACAAACAAATTTGTAATTTTATTTTAAAAGAGTAACAAAGAAGCTAGCAAGTAACCTGAAATTAAGTGGTCGCTACACGTCATAGATATCCCCATATAATTTCAAGTAGGACTAGAGTTCTTTCTGAAATTTTAGTACTACTTCTCCTAACAATTAATCTTTAAGCAAAACATAAGAGTAACTTTACGGAGGATCATAAGAGTCGAGGAGGTACCTCGGCATTCTACCACTACAGTTGTTATGAGCATTTTACATGAAAATTATAGTCTTTTTTATATTTTTAACGCGCTTGATTTATGCTTGTTAACAAGAATACTATATTTCAATTCATATCAATTGGTTATATGATAAGCACGAAAGAAAAAACTGCATTACTTCTACTGAGACCACCATATTTCAGGTAAAACAAAAAATGAGCATATTTATTTTATATAGACATTTATAGACATACGTACTATGTTTAATATAAAATCTTAAAAAATACATCGCTTCTTTGCTTCAATAACGTGACAAGTTTGAAAACTCAAGTTTTTATTTTATTTGATAATTGAAATCTC
>DWON01006680.1:0-13658 GCA_018251015.1 Phocides pigmalion okeechobee
ACTCTTGAGGACTAAGATGGTCGCCTCCAATAATGTGTATCCGGAAACCACACCTCCCCAACCGAAACACAATACATTAAGAACATGTTGCGTTACGGCGGGTTATGAGGGTGGCGGTGGTGCCGTCCCAGGCGAGCTTTAACAGCTCTACCACCTTTAGCCTTTTGTAAAGAAATCCAATTATTACTTGTTTGTCTTTTCTCGACAGGGGATTTAAAGAAATATTTTAAAGCCATTACTCATTCAAATTGCTACATATATAAAAATTTAAATGAAAAATGTTCTCTAGTTATCAAAGACAAAAGGTGAACTGTTTTTATTTTCAAAATAGAAAATAGACAAGCTTTAAATGGAAAACCGTGTTGTTCAACTTCGAGCTGAGTTTGCAGATAAATCACATCGTGAAAACCAATCACGTCCGAAGCACGGCCATTAGTCACTCGGGTACAGATGGCATTTGTCTATACCTTTTTTATCTATCTCTAAATATTATAAAAACAAGTTCCCGTCGCGCCTGTCTGTCTGTTCGTGATAAACTCAAAAAGTATTGGACGGATTTTCTCGGAGTTTTCAAAACAACAGGTAGAGTGATTCCTGATATAGTTTTTGGTGCCTAATAAGTTCAGTTTTTCTGTAAATTGGGCGAGAAATTAAATAATGACTGGATGCATTTATAGTTACGCTATGAAAATGTATTTATTTTATGCCGTAGAGATTTTTTACTTTGTGTTTGGTATATTGACTAAAATTGTCGAAAATTTATTGTTTTACAGTTTTTTTTTTAAATGTAAGCTTCATCTTTTTATTTTGACATAGTTTGAGTGACTTTTATTGAGATTTTATAGAGATTAATTATTTCGTAACAGATAGGTACTAGATTTGATTTCTTTCGATTTGTATTTAATCATTAAACGTCATTTTTTTTATTTGGTCGGTTCGCATAACATAGTTTACGCGA
Organism: Phocides pigmalion okeechobee; assembly: GCA_018251015.1. Classification (NCBI taxonomy): domain Eukaryota; kingdom Metazoa; phylum Arthropoda; class Insecta; order Lepidoptera; family Hesperiidae; genus Phocides; species Phocides pigmalion. The sequence goes on from DWON01006680.1 coordinate 959, forward strand.
TCTTTTACTCAAATTATCTATACAAATAAACAAAATTGGTGTCTTTTTAATATTATTATTATACAATATTATAATGACCGCTTTTTACTAAATGCATATAAATGTATACACGGTACTAATAATATTTTTTGTCTATCTGTCTCTTTGTTTCAACATAAAACGACTTGTCCTTACAATTCCGTACTGCTTATTACTAATCCAGTACCGTCTGACGGCCGTCATTTTTATGACAGAACAGTAACAATCAAGCGTAAAGGACGCCTGATCCTTAATTATCTCTCCAGTGAAATATAGCACTGTATCTGTTATCAATTTAGGTTGTCTCATACTCCATATATGTATGCATAAAAATCTACGAATAGGAGTGTGACGATTGATGTGTGTGTGTGTGTGTGTGACTAACCCGTATACTCGCGAGCGGACACACAATTGAAACCACTGAATATATGTAGATACATGAAATTTATAGGTTATTTATGTGGCGTAATCGAGAAGTAAGAAGGGAATTTTGAAAATTCTATCTCTAAGAGAGTTAAATACAGGAGTAATTGCACGTTTTTATACCTTTTATAGTATTTTCTCAAATAAACTTAAACCGACGTATAGGGTAAAATAAAGCTACATGATTTTTCTGAATCTACCGAAAATTGGATTTCAAAATTTGAACAATTGCATTTAAAATTGTTGCAATTAAACAGAGCGAGCCAAACCACGGGTGATAATAAAAAAATATACTACGAAGTAATAACTATGTAACTGTAGGTACGTGTTCAAAATAGAAGCTTTACTTCCATCTATTCTTCTAAGCGGAAAATATCTCGGTATATTGTAGAAAATCCGGCTTGAAATCTAGACGTCATTTTCTACCGTGATAACAATTTCTATTAAATTCAAAGCATCTCCTCTGAAGCCTTGATCACTCAATAGAGAATAGGATGGGCAAAGCTTTGTTTTCTGAATACCGGTTTATTTAACAAGCTTTTCGAATAGGAAATTATCCGGCAATGTATCGGTACTAATTTTCAAGGAATTTTGTTTTTAAGTAAATAAACTTGAGTAAGCATTTCTTTCAAAATCATTCCAAAGGTAGTAGAGCCGTTAGAGCTCGCCCGGGGCGGTACTACGGCCACCCTCATAACCCACCGTATAGCAACATGTTCTTCATGTATTGTGTTTCAGTTGGGGAAGTGTGGTTGCCAGATACACATTATTGGAGGCGACCCTCTTAGTCCTCAAGAGTAGGAACGCATCCGCGTCCATCCTTAAATAGAACTTCTATTTCTATTTGAGATTGGATGTGGTTGTCCATGGCCTGCAGCGATCACTTAACATCAGGTGGCCTGCATGCCCGTTTCTTACTCTTTCATAATAAAAAAATATATATATACAACCTTCGAAGTGGAACAGCTAATTAATTATTAATTTATATTTAAATTTGTAAGTAAAATGAATTATATTTACAAAGCAATTTATAATAATAAAAGCCTGACGTACACAATCTATAGACAGTCAATATACAATAGACGCGTTCAATAGCTATCATAATTATCTGCGCGAGATATGAAACAACAATCTTGTCACCGACGGCATCGATCAAACGTCGAACTAATAGTTTGAAAAACTTATTGGCACTCGAACCCATCCGATTATTTTTATTAATTATTAATTTAATTTAAGATTAACTTAAAAGGGTCTCCCTTCAAACCAGAATTCAGCAAATTAATTTTCAATTCAATTTCTATAATCACCCTAATCCAACCGATTATTCCAATTAGATAAACTGCAAAATTTCTTCAGTAAAAGTTAACGATTCTCTTTGATATTAGTCAGAACTTTTAATACTTGTTCAAGTTTTCAATGGACAGTAAATGATCATTATTTCCATTGAAAAGTCAAAGTTAATGATACGTACAATCACGACAATCCAACACGACGATAAAATTGAGTTTTACTAAGTTTTATACAGAGTAGGTAGGACACGAGGTACCAATTTATACGGGGCACTTTGATTTGTCAGAGACTGCGATAGGTGGAAAGATTATAGAATCTTGTACAAAAGAATAGCCTTTCGTACAGATTTTGAATGTTCTGCACGCGTATTTGAATTTTTAAGCTTTTTTTATTATAACTGATAGTAGTAAAATAAGAAACAGACTCTCTGATGGTCACCGAATATGTCACCGAAGTCACTATTACTGAAGTCAATGCCACTGGACTTCTGTAACGAACTCCATAATGAAGAGTCTCACTTAAAGTCGATCACAGATGCGTTACTTTTCCTGAGTATCAAGTCACCTCTTTTTTTAATTGAGCCGGCAACCACACCTTTCTACCAAAACGTAGTGTACACAAATTACTTATTTATGTAATAGATTTTTAGTAATAAATCATTTGCGTATCGTCCAAGATGTGTTATGCTATTTATTTGCAAGTACATACATATATAAGCCGGTACATATCTAGCTCAGAGAATTGCGATTGCTATTCAGCACGGGAATGCGGTAGCATCCTTGGCACTATACCGCTTGGGGCGGATTTTCTGCAGACTGTTTAAGTTAGACTTTTATTATAATTAGATATCCGGTATTCAATGTTATATTTAAGATATTAAAGTGTAAATAAGTAGTGAAGGATCTTAGCTCAATACATAAGTGTATGTTGGTTAATAGATACCAGTAACTTATATATAAATAAGTAAATAACACATTGTATACTCTCAACCTCACACTACAATGCCGTTTGTTGTGGCTGCCATATATACATTGTACACACAAAGACCTCCATTGCTGGGCTTCTGTATCAAATTCTTAAGCCTAAGCTATCTCACATCTGCTATATTCATATCTAGTAAATTTTCCAATTTAATGAAAATCTAATGTGAATATTACAATTTTTTATGTTTTAATAGCGACCTGCCCCGGCTTCTAATGGATAGTAAAATATGTTCAGGTAGCAATCAGGTGCAATTGTATTAATTTTATTACCGGGTATACATGATTAAAGATGATTGATTTTTGATTGCCGGTATTTTGAACTGGTTGTATGAGTCATGGTCATGGCTAAACTATCTGCTATTTTGTAGATGTTGCACATGCCTGTAATTGGCTTGGATACCAGTGTACTCTATTTTATTACATAATGTGTTTTGTAAAATGATTGTTTGTTATGCTGTTGGCACGTCAAATAAAATAAAATAAAAATAAAAGGTGGTAAAGCCGTTAAAGCTCACCCGGGACGCACATAAAGCGCACCACCGCCACCCTCATAACCCGCCGTAAAGCAACATGTTTTTCGTGTATTGTGTTTCGGTTGGGGAGGTGTGATTGCCATGTACACATTATTGGAGGCGACCATCTTAGTCCTCAAGAGTAGGAACGCATCCGCGTCCATCCTTAAATAGAACTTCTGTTCTATTTGAGATTGCACGTAGTTGTCCATGGGCTGCAGTAACCACTTAGCATCAGGTGGTCTGCATTCTCTTTTCCTCCTCCTTCACAATAAAAAAAATAAAATAAACTATCGGCAATTAAAATTCAAATATCAAAAATCGTAAGTGCTCGGTAAATACAAAGGTACAAATTCTGCGATGATATTAGTTTATAATCATATAAATATTTTGCTATATGTATTGACATAGTTTTTGACCTCCCCAACCAAATCAAAAAGGTGGTTTACGGCGGATTACCAAGTTGAATTACTTCCTTTTATCTTCTTTTTAACTTGCTTTTACATGCTTGTATTGTAAGAAGAAAAAAAATATTGCTATGTAAAAAAACGTGTGGGGGGCCTTTTCAGTGATCTATTGACACCATGCATCCTGCGCGATTTTTAAATTGCATTTTCTTTTTCCTTTTCATACTTTTTCTAGCTGCATTTTTTATAAAAACATGTTTTATATTTTCTTTTTAAACTATTTTTTATTACACTTATTTATAAATCACGTACTTATAATCACCTCTGTATTGTTGCAGTCTGTAGCCCATCTATGTTCCATTTAACGTAGCTAATTCCCTATTAGGCACTATGACAGTTGCAAGACAAAATGGAGGGTGGGGCTATTGAAGTTTTATTGTAAATTGAATAGAATAGCGTCGTAGGACATTCAATTAACTGAATAATTAAAATGTGGGCGAAGTATTGATCTTTTGAGAGGAATAAAAGCGTTTTGTGTGAAGCTGTTTTTAATCGCAAGCTTTTAGGTTACTACCATTCGACTGTCATTTGTTATCGATTAAATAGTTTGACCGTTATGGCTAAACTTCAGTCATTATATAACCAACAAGCTGTACCCACGGATTAACCTGCGATCATGAGAACTCTCTACAAACTATTAGGAATTCTAATAAACTTAAATACTTATAAAAAAGATTAATGAAATCCGTTATTATTAGGGATTAATTATATATACGGACTGTGACCTTTACAATATAATAGATATAGTCAACATACTTCACCGAGATTAGTCAAGACCAAATTGTAAAGTATTTTACAGGTGGTAGTTAACACGTGTTATTTGTTCGGGGAGGTATGTAATCGTCGGATTATCAGTGATTTTTTGCTACATTTAAATTGGTGATTAAATCTGTTGCCGATTCGCGGTTTTTATGATTGAAAGTTGAAATATTTTGAGGATATCTGCATATTCCAGAATTTTCTTTAAAGTTATGAAACGTAACATATACCAATTACCGAGGTCCAGTATCACCTAAGTTTACTTGTTCAGGAAGAAGAATTGAGCGCAGTTTATATTTCATAAGTATAAAAGGGACATAAAACTAGACTAATTAGGTTTACCTATATGACCTTTCGAATGCATTAGAGACTTGTACAACACCTGAATACATCATAAAACGGCTAAGTCGGCTCTAATGCCGCAACGACAATAAAAGTCGCCATTTGGAATGATTTACACAGCACCCGTTGCTTATTGCGAGTATAGTAGTTACGAACATTTGGAGTTACGTGTCAGTTAGGTTTTGATGTAATAATGTAGATTTTCCTGAACTTAATTCAAGTCAAACTGAATAATTTAATTTCATATAGGACCCCGGTAATACATACAAATTGCCTGTCATAAGTTAACTTTATGTGTTACGTTAAAATGTACGTTAAAAATAAGATAATATATATAAAAGTAGTTTTAACGTAAGAAAAGAACGAGTAAACAGATCTGTGATCAATGTTCGATGCAGCCTATGGACACTTATACATATAACCACATAAAACTTTAACAGGACTGAAATACTCTACAAACTCGTACGTAGATACGTTGCTACGTCTGAGATTGCCGCTTTTCTAGTCAGTATAGCCGACAACCGTATCATTACGAAATCACGGTGTTCGTCTTGTCACGGTCCCTAATATATGCAGACGTATGTGGTGGATTATTTCAATTTAAACTTCGGGTTTGCTTCTTGCCAGTTCTGTTTTTACTGCGAAAGAGTAAGAAACGGGCATGCAGGCCACCTGGTGTTAACTGGTCACTGCAGCCCATGGACAACCACGCCCAATCTCTAATAGAACAGAAGTTCTATTTAAGGATGGACGCGGATGCGTTCCTACTCTTGAGGACTAAGATGGTCGCCTCCAATAATGTGTAACCGGCAACCACACCTCCCCAACCGAAACGCAATACATGAAGAACAAGTTCCAATACGGTGGGTTATGAGGGTGGCCGTAGTAACGCCCCGGGCGAGCTCTAACGGCTCTACCACCTTTAAAGTTACCAGTTTTATTATTCTACTTACAATAATATATTTATATCAACAATGAATTGAGCCGTTTATTGGGATTACATATATCATCGTAATAGAGAATAATTTTATCAACACAGTTATTATAAAAAATATACACAGACTATAAAATCGATAAAGGTCAGTCAGTCTGTCAACACCCAAAATACAGATAAAAAACAGTAAATTTGAATGTGACATTCACTTCAGTTCGTGGCGCAGATATTTTGTTTTCTTTCTACATGTAACCATCAATTCCGACATTTTACCTCTATCGAGGTACCTGTGACGACCACAATTTCAGTACCGCTGTGGCCAAGTTATGTACAAGAAACCATAGTCTCTTATTAAATCAAAATACTTGTAGGTCTAATTAAATAAAATCAAATTATTTATTCGCACGAATACAGGTAAAATTCTTAGTACTAAAATATTTTGTATAGCGCTCTGTATTCCGATTTATCTGGCATGCAAAATTTAGCTATAACCTGCAGCTATACAAGTCAAACTATTTAATAATTTATTAGTTTAAAAACTTTTTATGTGAGAAGATTAGCAAACGAGCATGCAAAGCGCCTCATTTTAAGTAGTCGCAGCCCATAGTCATCCACGTACAACCACAAACACGATCCAAATCCTATCTGAGCTCGAACGTAGATGTGTTGCTACTTCTGAGGGCTAAGATGGTCGCCTCCCTTTAAAGTGTAGCCGGCAACCGCACCTCTCCAACCGAAACATAAGTAATGCTTTACGGCGGATTATGAAGGGCAGCGGTGGTACCTCCCCGGTCGAACTATAGTTTTCTCACTTTAAAAAAATTATTATTAGTGTTATATAAAAATTATTATGTATAAGTCGAAGTTACATTTTAAGAAAATTAAAGTAATTATCAAAGAGATTATTTTAACATCAACACGTTAACAAATGGTTTCTCATATTACTTACGCGAATTGTGAAATATAATATCTAATTCGTTGTACCTTATTATATTTTACCCAATCGCAATAACAGCGCGCCCAAAGTTTCTTCGCTATTTTTTATCAAAAATATATTCAGGATTTTATCAATTGCGTATTATCGCCAACAGTGTTTCTGAAATGATTGAATACTGTCTAGACTTATTCTATCTCATTCAATAACACTCCATTTACAGTAAAAAATAAATAACTCGATTGTGTGTTTTGGTTTCATAATCTTTACAGTTTTCTTGTACCTTACAGTAGTTTAACGATTATTGTTAATATTTCTGTTTAAAGGTGTTAAAGCAATAGTTCAACCGGGGAGGTACCTCGCCTCATAATACACTGTTGTATTAATAATATTCTTCGACTGAAACAAGATTAGTTTCACAACAGATTATTAGTTTGCCCATAGTACTTTGAGTGGATATCTTCATAAGATATTTTGAGGGAAAGATTTATATACACTAAAATTCCTTTGGTGGCTGCGCAGCTCATTAAGGAAGCGTCGGGATCTTAAATGGAAAACTCCGGTACTTCCCATGCGTGATACTCATAATGGCTCTTCCCGGAGAAAATAGTCCCAATACTCACTTTGTCTAGTCATAAAGGAGAACTCGTAGCCACAACTAATTGTCTTCTCTGAGTCACAAATAGAAAACGTGCAGAGCCCCCAATCTAATAGCTCGTCTTTGATCCTTCATCCTGGAAACGATTCCAAAATCCTTTTATTCTAGGGGATATTTAGGCGAAGAGATTAGGAGGATGATATATTTCTGTGGTAGTATCAACTGGTCAAACTATTATTCTATTATTTATTTAACTTAAAGAAAGTGATATTTACGATAAACGTTTAGAAGTAAAAACTCTAAAGTTATTGCGTACCAAAGCAACAAACTCAATAATATTAAGTTGTTACGATGCAAAGTCGTATAAATTGTCTTAAACCGTCCACCAGCCATAACAGATTAGGATAAATTGAAAGTAATGTTCCAGAGCTACAGAAAGCAATTTCAATTTCTAATACTTACTGTAAACGTTTTACTTGATATGTAATAAAAGTTATTGTATTTTATTTTTACACGTGTACCTAAATGTATCAATTTTCATTGAGAAAATATACCTCACAGTACCTTAAACTTTAACCTTTCATACTTATGTTTAAGTATTCTGGCAGGCTACACTTACAAGCGATTATCAAAATCCTTAGAAATAGCAACATATTGCAACTTAGTAATGATAAAGACCTATTTTGAAAAGAGAAAATAAATTTAATTCAGAATTACTTCCTTATTTTGTTATTTATAATATATAGATAAGTAAATTTAATAAAAAAAGTACACACATTTATATCTTTATTTCGCTTTTATCGATTTCTTACTTAGAAATTTCATAGTTAATTTAGTTATTAATTGAATTTCTTAGTTAGGTTTTTATCATTCTAAGGGTGCGGTATCTACGTAAAATAGGATTTCAGATCTCTTTGATGTTACATTAAAATATATATGAGCTGCAGGGACTATTTAAATAAAGTGGCGTGTGTGCTCGTTTGTCTCTCTTTTAAGATGAAAAGTATTTGACAATCCAGAAGGAGAATAGTGTTTTAAGAGTATACTCAGCATTATCAATAGCGCCTCTTTTATTCATCTGTACATTTGGAAAAATATCTGTATTTCACGACAAACTAACTTCAAATTAGGTACGAACAAAAACAGAACGGCATCAATTTTCCAAAGTTTCGGAGAGCGGGAACGACCAAAATCGTAATGAACGCAGAAAAAGCACAATAGAGTACAAAGGCTATTCTATTTTGCTTCGCAGCAAAAGCGGGCACTGTCCAACTAATAAACCTTTCCTTTACTTTTTTGTTCATTTTTCAATACACAAGTGTTGTAGTTTCTCATCGAAAGAGCCTTTCATTCATTTAACCGTAAAAGGTTCGTTGAAAAGGTATTAAATCATTAGTTGGAAAAATGTACTTAACAGTAAATCAGATTTATTCTTGTAAATTCGATGTTTTAATATAGAACTGGCTGGTTCGCGTGGGTTTCATCAGTTGAAGGTAAAATTGCAAAGTTAAAGCATTTCAAAAGATTTTAAAATCTCTTTGACGTTTAAAATGTGGTAGAAATATACTTCTATCGGGGAGGTATTATCGCTGCTCTCATAATCCGTCGTAAAACAACTCTTGTTTTCGGTTGGAGAGTTACGGTTGTTCGCTACACTTACACGCGGCTGTCATCTTAGTCCTCAGGAGTAGCAACGCCTTTACGCACCACGGCGACTTAAGTCCTGTTTGAACCTGAACGCAGATGGCCATAAGGTGCAGCGACCATTTAACATCAAATGACCTGCATGCTCTATACTTTTTCAATAAAAAACTTATAATTCCAAAGGTGGAATACCATAGTTCGACCGAGGAGGTACCAGCACCGACCTCATAATCCGCCGTGAAGCATTACATTACACATTACTTGTGTTTCGGTTGGAGAGGTGCGGCTGCCGGCTACACTTTGAAGCGACGCGACCATCTTAACCCTCAGGTTTAGCAAAGTATCTGTGAGGTAATTTTAAGCATATAACCCAAATATTTAAGCTATTACTGTTATCTCTCAGTACCTACACATACTACTCCCAGCACCTACTTTAAACAGAAACAAATCAATTAAATCAATCAAGACTCAAACAAGCATTAATTATAAGGCCCGAAATGCAAATGACTATGAATTAGTGCTTCTATTTCCTGGTCTATTTACATATTCATAGATTAATTCAGCTGTTCACTTAATAGATCGACCGTGTCATTACGCAAACTGCTTCAATGTTCACTTGCAGGAGGTTCGATTCCGGATAGCTACAAAGTTAAGTAACGTCGAGCGTGATATGGAGTTGGATTGGAGACCACGATTGGTTTTTTTTTTATTGCGAAAGAGTAAGAAACGGGCACGCAGGCCACCTGATGTTAAGTGGTCACTGCAGCCCATGGACAACCACGTCCAATTTCAAATAGGACAGAAGTTATTTAAGGATGGACGCGGATGCGTTCCAACTCTTGAGGACTAAGATGGTTGCCTCCAATAATGTGTCCGGCAACCACACCTTCCCAACCGAAACACAATACATGAACATGTTGCTTTACGGCGGGTTATGAGTGGCGGTGGTGCCGCCCCGAGCGAGCTCTACCGGCTCTACCACCACTGATACCGGTACCAATATCGGTATTTAGCTTCAATACCATTTTCTTCTTTTATGTAATCCCAGCCTTCTACAAAATTATCACCCGGCAATAATGGTAAAACTGAGCACAATGAAATAGGTATTTTGACTCTTTTTGATTTAGTTTTTGGGATACCAAATTTTGTAGTTATTTTTAAATGAAGTGGTCCTCGGAACTCTTAAATGGTGCTGTGGTCCAACTTTTAAGTTGGACAACTGGCTTAGTAAAGATCCATGGTCCAACTAGTTGGACGGAGCAGTTGGACAATTGCCCTGGACTGACTAATACTAGCTATAGTTCTATATATCGGAGCGAAACCGCATGTTTAAGACAATGCGTTGCCGAAAATGTTGTTTTTATTAGTCGTTTTTAGTCAAATCTAGAAATGTTAAAAATGTTTTACCGATCGTAACGTAAGTCCGAACGCAGGTAATAATCACTCTCGCTCAAGCCGTCGCATAGTTCGAATCTCTCTACAACAACGTTACGCTGCCCGAGCAATATACGAAGATAATCAAGTTTTGACGTTTTCTTAGGAATATCTTAACATGAGTCTTCGAGTCAACAATTGTGCCGTCAGATAGGCTTATTTAACACTATCTCTCCGAAATATATAATAGTTTTAGTACAAATCTGTAATCCCGCGTCGAGATGGTCACTCTATCAGATGCGCCACATGGCTGGCGTCTGGTTTTACAGAAAACGATAAAGCACTAACCGCGTTACATGCCCTGAGATTAGATTAGCTGAACACCTACATTTAGCTTTATTTATTCAATGTTTTTTTTAACAATGGTATCTCGATTTGTAAACTTTACCGCAGTGAAAATAAATCTAAAATATATCAATCAATCAATCATTCTTTTTATTTTCAATGAAAACACGGTTACACGTAGCTGTTATAAAGATTGAGTTGTGTCGTATTCGGCTACGTATATTTAGAATGCAAAAGCCACATATTACAAAAAAATATAAAAGGAAAAAAATACTATCATTAAATTATGAATTAAATGTCACGTTAAATCAAATTATTATTATTACAATTTAAATATTGTTAAAATATAAAGACACGCACATATACATACATATATATATAATACCCCCAAGTTATGTCTAATTTTAATATTGATTTGCCTTCATGTCATGAAAGAATTCATTTACAGAATAATAACATTTTGTAATTAACCATTTCTTCAATTCGAATCTAAATTTATTATCAGGTAATTTTTAAACGATATTGGTAAGCAATTATATACCTTGCTGACCATTGAATAAGAATTATTTTTAAACATTTCTGTTCTGGGAACCGTAGACAATATGATTCTACTTGTATTTCTCGTAGTCCTAGGGTATATTTCCGTGGCTGTTGTGAACAGATTTGGGTTTCTTAGAAAACAAGCTAGTTCCAAAATTCATTAAATAATAAATGGCAAAATTTTAATCATAATCATAATAATAAAAGACTTAAAAATAAAACACTGCATCCAGATTACTGTTTGGGAGAGTTCCCAGAAAACTAGCAACATTACCTCGTTGAATAGCTAATCTAATTCTTTGACCGAGATAAGTGCTCTCTGGTCGTTCGGTGACTCTATCAACCTTGGACAAATGCGTGAAAAATTAAGATCCCTCCCATAATCTCAACGGCAAATGACAGAAATATTACAGTATTACAGTCGTGGGGTTTTGAACAATGAAACGCCGAGATAATTTTTACACACACTTAGTATATTTAACGGACAGAGTAACGTCCTACCCCCCGCTTGTATCTCGAATGCTCTTTAACAATCTGCTACCCCCTTTATATAGTTTTATCATTGAGAGTCAAATATCGACTAATTACATTTAAAATTGCTAAATTAATACAAAAGTAAATAATAATGCTAATTAATAATCATTAATTATTAACAATATGTCATATCTGTTGTGGGACTATTGAGTACTTGGTAACAGAAGTTAAGTAGTCGCAGCCCATAGACATCCACGTAGAACCACAAACACGACCGAAACCCTATCTGAACTCGAACGTAGATTCATTGATACTCCTTAAGACTTAAGGTCGCCTCGCTTCAAAGTGTAGCAACCGCACCTCAATCGAGACACCTCGAGACAATCGATTATGGTACCTCCCCGGTTGAATTATAGTTCTCCCACCTTTTGATTTGTGATGTAAAATCTATCGTTCGCTTCATTATAATATAGACAGCGCAGTCTACACATCTTCGTCTCATTTACGATATCAGTTATCACATAACGGCTCGTGTGAATCATCGTGGATCGTTGCATTGTTTACTAGGAGCTGGAGCAATAACCCATATTTTGCTTAACCTTTGCCCTACCACGATATTGAAATAGGTGTCGACAGTATTTCAAATGTTGTTCGGATCAAAATTGAAGTAAATATTTTTTTATTTCGAACTAGCTGTGCCATAAAGCAAAAAGTCCAATTGCGTCTATCTGTCCCTCTATTCGTGATAAACTCAAAAAGTACTGGACGGATTTTCTCACAGTTTTCAACAAGTAGAGTGGTTCCTGAAGAAGATTTTAGTGCATGATAAGTTAAGTTTTTTTTTTTTGTAAATTGGGCAAGAAATTAAATAGTTAAATTCAATATTGTACTTCAGTAGTCGTTCGACATAGTTGTTTCTGATTTTTACTACTAAAACTTTTTACAACTAGGTAATGATTGGATGCATGTATCAAAGAAAAATAATGTAAGTAAATACTAATTAGAAGAATTTTAAAGGTGGTAGAGCCGTTAGAGCTCGCCTGGGGCGGTACCACCGCCACCC
>DWON01006681.1:0-13656 GCA_018251015.1 Phocides pigmalion okeechobee
AAATAATTAATGAATTTATATTACGTACATATATGTTATAAATCATTGATGCAGTGCCCAATTTCTGAACCCGTTACGGTATGATTTCTGAGGAACGTTAAGATTAAAAGTTTTTTTTATAAATTAAGTAAAATGAGTGGATGCATGTATGAGTAGGTTGTTTCATATTGTGAAAATGTATAAAACAAACGCGGACGAAGTCGCAGGCACAGCTACTACTATAAAAATATATTAAATATTAAACAAATATATTTAGGAGGAGCACTCAAGTTGGGCAAGGTTTCCGCTAACATGTTTTCAATGTCGCGGATGCCACGACGACACCCGTATAGCAAGTTGTGAGGCCTTGACATTATCAGCGTTTGTGCGCATATCCGCGAAATTGCGTTATTCCGTTTCATCACAACATTCGCGACCTATCCGCAGACAATCTCGCTTTCGAATGTAGGTAAAAGACAGAGAAACATATCTGCAGGAAATATGGGTTTATTATGACAGCATAGAAATAGGATATCGTTAGTAACGATGATATTGTGCATTTTTTTTAATTCACTGACCAGACTTATAGTTTAACATTTTTGTAATGTTATGATATATTTATTTTTAATAATTATTTTGTTTTTGATACTATTTATTTTAAGACTATTTATAAATAATAGTCAAGAGTATAGCACGCATTGAAATCGTGAGCTAAATTATATGTCGCATTTTTTATTTGAATTCCACGAAAATTTATCAATGAATTAGCTCTCAACCAAAAAGTTTTATTGTTCTTGACCTGAGAAACATATGGGTTTTATTTAAATTTGAATGTTAATAGGCTGTTGTTTATTTTGACGAAATAATTTATCTAATAACAGAAAGGCGCGTAGGTAAATATTCAATAGGTTTTGCAACAAATATGTTTAATTAATCTCGTTTATTAATGAATAATACAAGAATACGATAACTTCTATAATGATATTATAATTATACGTTTTTACTCTCATTATAAAACGCAGACATTATAAATCTCAAATCTCTCATTATAAATCTGTCAAACATTTACTTATGTACGTCTGATTTTAGTATTTATTTATGTAGACAGTGTGCGTGGATCCAGTTCATTATTATCAAAACAGGCCTATCGTTAATAAAAAACTATGCTAGAACTATGAATATAAAAGCAAGACGAATACAGTGTAGTGTTTAGGCGGTAAAACGGCATGATGGCTTAAGGGGGTGACATCCCGTTTGCCGTCTCGGCATAAGAGTCTGTCCTTTTTTACGTGACGTCTATGGATGTTTCACATTAAAAAAGGGCATATCAAGAAGTTTAAATCTTATTACCGTATGTCAAGATTTTATAAGCTCCAAAGCGTTCGGTCGCTCCCCTCGTGTTTCCTTAAACGGAAAACGAGATCACGCAAATATTGTTTCGTTAACTCGTTTATTCCCGTTTAAATCTTATAAGTCCATTTACTGAGAGAATCTGCGAACAGTTTACTAATCTTTTGACGAAGAGAATTAAATAGGTACTTCGTAATTAAACACGTCCCTATATAAATTTACTTTGTAATTAACAAGCGACGGAACACATTTAAGTAATATGTGTTTAGAGACATTTTGAAGGATGGAAATAATATTGAATTAGAATATTATAAAGACGATATAATTATCTTTCTAAGGTTTGTTCGCTGACTAAAAAGGAAACTGGTTTTATTTAGTTATATTCACCTGCCTTCAGTCAGTATGTAAAGCTATTTTGCTTCCAAAGTATTAAAACACATAGTAGAAATATGAAAGGTGAATAAGCTCTATGAATCAATAAAATAATGTAGTCAATCACGAAATCCAGAATAATGGTGTAGCAAACTTATCGGATCTCTTCGCACTGCGAGTCTGGAAGCTTTTGATTTTTCAAAAGAAGAAAATTTTACAATATAGCATGAAAAAAGACAGTATAGCGACGATATCGATACCTCGGTATCAGAGCCTCCTCTAATATTAATTGTACTATAAATAATATCAACGTCACATTTATTGGTCGGAAGAAACGTCATCGATAGGTCGATAGTCAATTGTTCTACAGCACTACCAACACAATACGTCAAGCGACATTTGATTCAATTCCGCAATTGAATCATAAAGAGTTCAACTTTTATACGGATAAAAGGCTGATTTTATGTAAGCAACATTGTTTTTGAATGTATGTATTATTAAAAGCCACATTTCATAACAAAATTGTCGTGTCATTCGCAATTCACTTTCAGCAGGATTAACACAAGAGTGAATAAAAAGTCTTTGTGTACAACTTACTTATAAGTAACTCTTCGGATAGCAGTAGTAACTTATATTCTTAAACTAAACCAATATTCCATTTTATACTAACATCATTCCGGAAGTTATACGTTATGTTATATAACGGGTACGTACGATTAACGCTTTTTAATTGCCGGTAATTCGAGCCAGTTGCATGGCTCGTGGTCACGGCGAAACTCCGGCGAAACAGGGAGAAAACCTTGTTCAGTAAAGGGCCTATCAAATACAAATTTTATTCAATACTAACTATTTTTCAACAAATGAATTAAAGTTCCAAATATTAGTGTACAAACAAAAAACTTATAATATTGGTTTATTATTATGTTATATAACGGGTACTCACGATTAACGCTTATGAGGAATATTTTTAAAGGTGAAATATAATTTACGTATAGATAGCATTATTGGGAAAAAAGAAAAATAATGGTACTCAAATATGCATTGCTTGCGTTAAATGTAAATGTTCCTACTTCGAGCTTTACCAAATTTCTGTTCTGTTAAATAACACATTTCCTTAAACAATTAACTCCGTTGCTCTACATTGTAGACCACATTGTGTAAGATCTGTTACAACGTATTGTCAGAGCTAATAATGGCCGTGTAACAGTAATGACAACAGCGACGTGAGTGACTGCATAGTTCATTAGTCGATTACCCGCGACCGTTACCCGCCATGAATGAGTGGCTAAGTGAACCGTATCGCACGCTCCACAAACTGTAACAAAAGCATAGCATATCGGTTCTAGCCGTCACAAACAGTTAGCTATGTCGCTCTAATATAATAACATATGACAGTGGTGTGATACGCACCATAATTGGTTAGTGCGTGTGTTCCCACGCGGCGATAGTATTATGAACATGATTGGTCTGTTTTCTAGAGTTCCGTAGATAATTGTCTATGTAAATAATTATTATAATTGAATAATGCTCGTGCTTTAAAGATTTTTTATTGAACATAAACACATTATCGAATTGAATTTGTTCGTAAGCGACTGTAATAGTTAGGGAACTGTGGCGCAGCCATTTACGCCCACCTCTGGACAAGGAAGAAGTATGTTCTACTAATACAATATTAAACTATACAAATTAAGTGATGAATACAAATAAAGTCTGTCTGTCTGTTTTTTTTGTCTCTCCGTTTATTCGTTTGTCTGTACGTCTAGCCACAGAATGTTTACAGAGGCTGTTAGCAATGCAGTCGAAATTTGCAAAAGCTTCGGAAGTGATCAAAAAATCTCTTCCCCTGTCACTATCAGACTCAATTTAGATGGAGAATAAAAAAATGTGTGATAATAAACCTTCAAGATCATTTAACATTTTTTATTACTTGCGTAAATTGTACACGCTTTCCAAATCGTGTGTGATCGGGGTTTGACAGATTGCACTAGTGCAGGGGTCGGCAACCTGCGGCTCTTTGAATGAGAAGTTTTGGCTCTCCAGTTCTATATACAAAATATTTTATTTTATGTGAGAAGAGTAGTTAACGAGCATACAAACCACCTGACGTTAAGTAGTCGCATCCACATACAACCACAAACACGACCGAAACCCTGAGCTCGAACGTAGATACGTTGATACTCCTGAGGACAAAGATGGTTGCCTTGCTTCAAAATGTAGCCGGCACCTCTCCAACTAAAACACAAGTAATGCTTACGGCGGATTGTGAGGGCAGCGGTGGTACCTCGGTGGTAAATAGGAATATAAAGACAGACAAAAATATTTAAACATATTTTTAGTGGCTTTTTAAAATATGTGAAAAATTTCAAATTACAAATTTTGGCTCTTCCGTATTAAAGGTTGCCGACCCCTGCACTAGTGGGAAATTTTCATGGATATGCTTCTTAGCGTTTATTATTTCGTACGTGGATGTATAAACTGGAAATTTCAAACACATTTTTAGGATACTAACTTGTATTTTCAGACATAAGTACTGGGGAGGCGTGACAGAATACTTTTGGCCACTCATCTATAAGAAGAGATTCATGCCCATGGGTGGGATACATAAATGTCGCTGTCATAAATGTATACATGGATAATCCTACAGTATTTATGTCATCGTTTATTCTAGTAATACCCCATTTGCGTAATGTATAATTGTCGTAAGGCTTTTCTATTTCCACCAGACAATACCTTTCTGAAGTACGACGTTACGTATTTACGTTTAATTCATAACCTCCGGGTTTACTCGCGTCCTCCGGGACTTGTCTCATCATCTGCAATATTACTGAACGATTATTCATTTATATTTTAAATAAATATCTTCTTTAAAAAATATAATGTTTTCTGTGATACTGTAAATTCAGAATGGAATTAAGCAACCAATATATGTAAGGCAAAGACAGGCAAGACAGTCGAGTAGGATAAGTACTTGTTTTTTTGACAATTTAATATATCAGTATTACATATACGTAATCGTGCATCGATTGTTTTTTACTTATGTGGGTCCATTGACTTACATATCGACTTAGAATAATAACACAACCAAGCATCATGCCTCATTCTTGATGCTATACCAGTCGGTTTTAAAATGTACCAAGGCGCGACAATAGATTGACAATAGATAGACGAAACTTGCAAGATATCTTCTTAAATGATGTTATGTATAAAATTATAAGATTATATCGATTATCGCTTTAAAATTTATTCGTTACTTCTCAGACAAGTCAGCTGAGTCTGCTCCGCAAATCTTTGTTGTGTTTAAGCGCTCACTTAATGAAAGTCTTGGGAGGGGGTCTACTCAATCCATCCCCCTTTACTGCGGGAGGTTCAGATTTATAAGAGCGTGCTTTATAAGACTTTCATATCGAGATTAAGACAAATTGAAAATATGTTATGTATTTATTCCTTTTCGTTCAACTCCACGTAATCCACGTAGGTATAGCCAAAACGTTTCCTTTGAGAGGAGGTTATTTAATAATGCTTCGAATTTTCATGATAATACGTTCTTAATATGTGTATAAAGCTTTTAGAAAACCTTTATTGAATTATTGCTTTTTCCAAGAAATATTTTCCATATTATGTGACAAAGTCACAAAGCTTTTGACTGCAGTGCTTTAGGACTTGCGTGATGCTAATGAGATATTATTAGTATGAATAAATACTTTTAGCATAAAATGTTATATATTTTATAAAAATAACAAATGGGAATGTTCTGCATTTCTATTTTTTTTTTGTTATATGTGTGCCAAGTAGACGTGCACGCCAACTGATGAGGACTTAAGTCCTATTTAAAGTTCATTATAGATGTTTTACATCCAAGGAAAGAAGTCGTTCGTAAGTGTAGCTTGCAATCACACCTCTTCACCAAGTACACCATTTTTTTTCAGTTAATTCGAGAGTGTCAGTGAAAAATGTGCCTTCTTTGCTTGAATTACGGAATACTTTATTCTATTAACTTTATTATTTCGTTAATTGCACATTGCTGTCTACGGAACACTACGTAGAACAATAGTTTAACTGTTGAGATAATACTGTTGCTCCTATGAATCGCAGTAAAGCAAAGTGTCCGGGTATATTTACGAGCGAGCCGATCATTTTACTTTCCAGGAGTAGCAACACATCCACGTACCACTTCAGACAGGACCTCAGTCCTGTTTGTTGTTCCATGTACAAAAATCCATGGGCTACAGTGACCAATTAATAATATCAGGTGGTCGTTTGCTACTCTTTGCAAAGTAAAAATAATAATTGTACATCTTGTCTTCAGAACATCTTCTGAAAGTAATATAAGACGTGAAAACGGAATTTCTAATTGGAGTTGTAGTAATTAATTGGAAACACATTATGTACGTGTTTCATTTTACTTAATTCTGTTTTGAAGCCGGTTGTAGCCAAGATCCTTGATTGCTTTCAATTACGGTGTACAATTAAATTTATCGATAAACTCCATTGCCTAGTTAATAGGTTAAATGTTTCAGACGGTTGAATCTGTAAATTTTATTGGTTTAATTTGTATAAAATTATAGTATTTTTAATATTTTATTGAAATGCAGCGAGTGGGCACGTTCTACACACACGCGTGGCGATTACTATCATTATGGTCATATAAATTAAATTTTAAATCTATATCTATAAGGGATTAAATAAGCACGATATATTAAATCATACAAACTCATTGAGTAATTAGGTGAAAATCACATCTTCGTCGAAATATTCTTGGGTCGAACCATAACTGAAGATCGGCGCAGGAATGGGTTCAATATATGTATTTTGAAGGTATGTGAACTAAGCGTTGTTGCTCAAATGATCAAGTATGCCGCGTGACGTCACCAGGCAGAACTAGGTTCCGCCTTCTAACAAAGAAATCGCCAACTGTACTAGATTTAACCTAAACTAACATACTTAGTAAATTGTTCAGAACTCTTCTTAATTAGTCCAGAGGTACCACGGTGACTGACCGCAACACACACTTCGCTACTCCTTAAAGCAGGATCATTGAACGCTGTTATATTCTGATTGAAGAAAACGTTAAGGGAGAAATTCTTAAAAGTGGAGTTCATAACTTTTCAGAGGTACTCGTGACCTTTTTGACTTCTGACCTTAGTTGAGACTTAGGTATTATATACTTAGGTAATTGATGTATACTAAGATAATAATATACATACATAGATTGATTCTAAATGTCTTAACATACTAAAACAAACCAACTTCCAATTAGGACTTACATAATACTATTAGTAATCTTCACATTTTTTCCGAAACACATTAATTAAGTTTGAATTCCGAGCTAGAGAATATTGATTACGGGACGAAGTAACAATGTGCTCTATAGATTTTACGATTTTACAGAAATATTTTGATTAAAAGATCATGTGCGTTCTCCTAATAAGTTGACGTTCGTCTATGATAATGAATAGTATGCCGAAATTGGAGCATAATTGTCGTGTGATTTTTATTACCAAGAAATACGATTGTTGTTCTTGATTTATTTGATATTTTCATGAAAATTTTGTCAAAATTTATTATTCCCAGGTTTATTTCCTTATCGTATACACCTAACTATTATTATCAGAAATATACCAGTCATTATAATGAAAATAACCAGCTGTCTCGTAACTATTATGGATTAAATTGTACCAGCATCTTCTGATGCGTAAAGAAAGACTCCCTTTATTGAATAACGTGTTCAGCGACTCAGGATGACGTTAAACATATTTTCTTAACACTTTCCCTGCGGCTACAACACTGCTGTGTCATGCGCGATGCAACGTGCTTGCAGCTCGAACACACCTGTGTTGTAGGGACAAATCTGTATGGATTTAGGCCGAACAAAAGTTCTGTGTTTACGTTGGCGCTACAAGACTAGGGGGGAAAATATGTCTCTGTATTCATAGATGGTACACATATACTAAAAATACAATATTTCAGTAAATTGTAGGCGTATCTTCAGTCTATTCAATTAAGCTCTAGTTTAGCGCCGCCTCCCGCAAAACTGACCCGCGTCTGACATGACATCCGACATGAGCGCCGCATTCAAAGTGTTAACTGAATTGTGGCGTATTTGTTTATTTAATAGTAAGTAGTTTCTGCAGGTTCTCTTGGGTATAATTCGGTCAAGATTAGTTTTCAAGACATTACAGTACAATAAGACGTACGTATTTTATGTGGGAACATAAGTTTTGCCAACAAGGGATTAGCTGCGTACTAAGTTAGTAAATATTCTATTGGGAATAAAAAATAGGTGTTTCAATTTTATTGATTAGTAATAGTATTAGTCAGTGTTTGCAGATGTTCTCTGAAGAAACGGATATGTGCTTTGTGAACTTTGTAAATTCCAAACATGAACTGGTTTTATTCCCCAAGCATACATAAATTGTTAACAATTTATGTTCACATAGTTCGGTTCGGAATGTACAGGCGCTCATCTGTGGCAATTGAGTTTCGGAATTACGGTGTACACAGAGGTTTGCATAGCGTAGCCCGGGCGCTACGAAGTCGTAGAGGTAAAGCTACGGCGTAGAGAGTAAACTATTGCTGCAAATATCTAGTTCTACATATTATGCTGTTTTCGGTTTCGTTGGAGATATTATTTATCTGTATAAAATCTTCAATTTGTAACTGCTGAAAACAAGTTTCTTAACAGAATGAGTAAGATGCCTGAATGCCAATTAGTAGACTTTAAACGTTTGAAAATTTTAATCAATACTCTTAGGAATGCAGGTTTCCTTAAGATGTGTTCCTTTACTGTCAAAAAATGGACACTTAAATATTAGTAACTTCGGGGTTTTCAATCCTAGAACTTCATTTAAGAAGCCAGAATTTTATCGCTTGTCTGACATACCACGTATCTATATATTTGTATCAAAATTTGTATGTTTGATTGCCTTGTTTTGGAACCTTGAATTTCTAACAACTTAAAGGCATCCGTACCCTTATCGCATATTAATTTCGACCTTGTTACCCGTTTACGAAAAAAGGGTTTTGACAGACGGACAAACAAAGAGATTTAATAAGGGTTCGGCTTTTTCTTCAGTACAGAACCCAAAACATATACTCGATCTATATAGATAAATAAATAACGATTTTTACATTCACAACCTTACGGTATGTTTCTGAGAAATTTTAGTTCATCAATTTGGTTTTTGCCTGTCCAGAAATCGAACCCGGAACCCTCTTAACTTAACAGACTGGCGTGGTGTCTGCTTGATCACATCACCGTATCACCGTGATCACATCAGCGCATCACCATTTTTTTTGCACAACAACGCGTTTGCGTAAATAATGGTGTTGGGAAGCAATCTTGAAAATTGTAGCCATTACCGACCTTTATACAGCAATTATTCAGAAAAGCCGTCGTTTACGTAAATGACTTGCCATTTAACAGAATTGCCCCAAAAATGTTATCACTGTTAACCTAATATGCTTACTTGTTTCCCGGCATCTATTTTTTATGATATTTAAGTAGCAAACTAGTACTATATCAACTTGATTGGAAGTGGTCACTGCTGCCCATAATGCCTTCAAAAAGTCGACCACAAATTCGTTGTTACTGCTCAAAACTAATGATAGTTATTTATGTTACCGCCGTAAGGCATTACTTGTGTTTCGGTTGGATAGGTGTGGTTGCCGGCTACACTTCGAAACGAGGCGACCGCCTTAGTCCTCAGGAGTAGTAACGCATCTACGTTCGAGCTCAGATAGGATTTCAGTCGTGTTTGTGATTGTACGTGGATGTTTATGGGCTGCGACTACTTAACGTCAAGTGGTTTTCATGTTTGTTTGCTACTCTGCTCACATAAAAAAATCCTTCGTAAAGTCGACCACAGATTCGTTGCTACGCCTCAGAACTACTGATAGTTATGTTAGTAAGCCGGCAGCCATCCAAAATTTATATAAAAACAGTAAAATCAATGTCAGTTCACATGAATTAACCCTTTTAATTAAAGTGGAATTAAATGCGTATTCATCGAAAGCTTTAAAATTTTGATTCCATTTTTGCTAGTTGCTCAGAGAATAATATTTAATGTTCCTGTGAATATGTAATTGCAGATTTTTTTGTTACGAACATACAGAATTATAGATAACATAAAATCTTTTTAGTCTGCAGAGGGCAAGTCTATCTTCATGTATGCCTATTTATTTGGAAGATTGCAGTCTAAAGGACTTAATGCGTATTAACGAGTAACGTTAGATTTTTTCTTAACGTTCAAAGATTAGCAAATGAGCATGCATGTCACATGATGTTAAGTAATCACTGCAGCCCTTCCTTCAGCCTTCAGCGCTAACCTAAAACATTTGAAGTCCTTTCTAAGGTTGTACGCTGCCTCTTATAGACGAAGATGGTCACCTCGCTTTTAAGTGGAGACGATAACTACATCTCTCTAACCGAAACCCAATGTTTCTTCACGACGAATTATTAAAGGCATTCCTTAAGCAGGAGGTATCAGAACTACAGTAAACATAAGATACTACGTTCAGTCACTGCATAACTTTACAACCATTTACAACCAACCTTTACCTATCTTGTTAAAGTTTTTTGAATTGATTTCGATTAGTATATAGTATATAGTCAAACAAATTGAACCCTAGTTGATTACGTCGATAACCCTAAGTCTATCTAATGAACAAGTAGAATTGTTATACAACAAATTTCAGATTTATTTAGCTTAAATTTATAGGTTAATCTGTAGATGCGATGAATTAGTTTCATTATGAGTTTCGAGGTATACGATTACAAAATGCCTTTTTTTTCAAAAAAGAGTTACGTTACTAAAATAAATGGAAATGCAATAAAAGTCGACAATAATATAAAAGTCAGCAATAACGCCTGACACAGTTTTAAATGAAAGCTCTGGTTGGTCACACTCCGTTTGTATCGAAAATAATGGGAAAAGGTGTTATTCCGCGAATGTTCAGTGACGCTCTACAATGCCGGAGTAGGTCGTAAAAAGTAAACTGTTTCCGATATGTTGATATAGCTTTTTATCACACGTATAAAAATATAATAACTATATTTCCAACGTTTCGCCTTGGGTGGCATTCATCCCTTTGGCGGAACTTTTTGCTAACACAATTACATTTTATGCCTTATACGTCGACATTTCAAGTTTGATCATTCTTCAAGAATGGATGTAGGTACGCTGTAAATTTCATTTCTATACTTATCTCATAAATTTAACCTTTTGACTACGGCGTGCATATATTAGATCGGGTCAGCGTTGCCGGAGGCGGAACTAAACTGGAGCCGTATTCTCTAGACTGAAGAAGCGCGGACAATTCACTAAAATATTGTGTTTTTAGCATCTGTATCATCTACGAATGCACAGACGTAATGTCCGCCCCAGTCTTGTAGCGCTGACATAAACACAGCATTTTTGTTTACCCGTAATCCATACAAATTTGTACGTATAACACAGATGTGTGCAAGCCGCAAGCGCGTTGTGCCGCGCTATGGCTTCCCATTTTCTTTCTTTCTCCTTTTTCTTTTTCCTTTTCTACAACGCCGAAGGGAAAGTGTTAATTAATCTCGATGTGTATATGACGATATAAAATATACATTATTTGTTCATAAACACGTTTCAAACGGTTACTATCTAAGTGCGGATTAACATTCTCTAAATACTTTTAACAACATTCGTTTTCAAAATATTGGTGGGTGTAAAGATCGAAGAGATAAGAGCTCTCAAACTTAGTCTCAGTATTTTCTTCAAATAGTTTCCCTGGCCGTTAAAAACAGATGCATGTACATGGATTCGAACTCCAAAGTCTTCATTGAAAAGATATAATCTTACCATTTGGCAATCACTACTTATAATATAAAGTCTATTATACATATTGACAATATCATTAGTATTTGGCAAGCAACGATCCTACTGACATTAGAGGTTTTGAAAATCAGATCATGCTTTTATTTTTACATCTACGTCGACTACGATTAGCCTTTGAAGAAAATCAATCTAACTAAATGGGAAGACATATAAAGTTTTGTTCTGTACCTATTCACTTTAATTTGTTATCAATTGTAATTTTAGCGACTTTCCATGTATTAGTTTTGAGTGTATACGTTTTATTCTGAACCTGAAGTAACTAACAAGCATGCAGTCCCCCTGATAGTATACGTTCTGTACCATGAATGGTCACTGTAGCGTCTAAAGACTAAGATGGTTGGCTCATATTGAAATGATCGACAGTTACGCCCTTCGTAGTAAAGTAAGAGTTGCGTTAGATCAGATAAGAGGATAGCGGTGGCACCTCCCCGCATAAAACTTGCCTGAAAAAATTAAATATAAAAAATATCTTCATTCTAAATAAAATTAAATTATCTTCAAAGCGTGATCGACGACAATATTTGTGAATCGTGAATATAAATAAATAATGACGATGGTATCTCGTTAGACTACCATAGCGGTGTAACATAATAAACAAGCGGCAGTTAATTTCACTCATAATCGCAGCAATATTGTATTTTAGAGCCCCGCCGCCCTTTGATTAATGACCCTTCGTGCTTCCCGGAAGTAGTAGGCTGCGCAGATTATCAAATGCGGTATCGTCATCAGTCGGGTCTCTAATGACATTGCTATTTCGCTAGAACCAATTAAAGGGCATCCGATTTGTAGTGGTGTATCCAAGTCATATGTGATGTTGACCCCGATGGTCAGATATGACAATCTCGTAAATGTTAAAGCCCATTACAGATTTTATTGTATATCAGAAAAATGTAAAAAATAGAGTTTAAAGACGATCTTTTTTATCTTTTTCATAATAATATTCATTTATTTATTGATAGTTTAGGTTTACCTAATCACGTGTGTAGCTTAAGTCTGGATACTTGACATTGTGTGAAAATTTCAAAGCAATTCTTAAATAACTTTCCGAGATTTAAGATTTTGAATAAAACTAACATATTAATCTATATAAATAAAATAAGGTATGCTTTTTTTACCTTTTTTACCAAGGATGCCTAAAAAAACAAGGTACTGTTTTTGTAATAAAAAAACAGATGTTTTTTTTTTATTTTGCTTAAGCTTCCAAAAGACATGCACTTGCTTATAAGTGGACATTATCACTAATGTGGAATTACAACAGAGTCGACTTTAAAGAAGAATACACCTTTCTACAAAAACAACAATTGCAGTAATAAGATTGCCGCGCCGTGGTGGTCCTTTGATTATTGATCCGCTATGCGCCTCAAAATTGGAATATTTACGAATTAAAAATTTGGATGCGGTATATTTCACATACTCAAAATTACAATTAAATCCTGTCAATTACTCGCTGAATTAATAAAAATATATTCTGTAGAAATTAACAACAACTGTGTGTAATGTATAATTTTGAATTAAGTAAAAATATTATTATTTATTATTTATTATCTGTATTTACCTTATAGTTATCATAATTATATCACATATTTGTTATTTCATTAAAAACATCCGATATATAAAGAGTGAATACATATGGACAGAACTACAATATTTTAGGAATTTCGTGTCAAAAAAGCATGTACGAGGGAGTGCATATGCAAACAATTACGAGCGAAACTTCGATTACTCATCCTTTTTTTATAGTCACAAATCTTAAATGTGACAATGCGCTTGATTGTTCTAAATTGATTAATACAATCAATTGAATTGAATAGATGGATTAAATTGAGGAATTACAATATAGAGCCTCTATCCAGTTATAGGGTAATATAGACTTATAGGTAATGGATTCTGCACTAAATGTGGACTATATTATTAGATTGAATCGCCAAACCAAGCATGTTATAAGCTATCCCCATACATGATACAGACATATTATTAATTCATGTCCACACGTATGATCATAGTGGCAACATCATATAGAATAGAATAGAATAGAATATACTTTATTGCATACCATAAAATAGAAGACAAAGATTTACATATTTCATAA
>DWON01006682.1:0-13654 GCA_018251015.1 Phocides pigmalion okeechobee
TGTGTCCGGCAACCACACCACCCCAACCGAAACACAATACATGAAGAACATGTTGCTTTACGGCGGGTTATAAGGGTGGCGTTGGTACCGCCGAGGGCGAGCTCTAACGGCTCTACCACCTTTAAAACGGCACATATCGAAATCCATACAGATTTTGGACACGGCAGGTGTGTACAAGACGCAAGCACGTTACACCAAGTACACAGCAGTGATGTCCAGTGCAGTAAAGTGTTAAAAATAATATAGCACGTCTGTATTACATATACGTACATAACGTAGATATAATACAATTATCAAACACTCGTAGATACATCTAAGATTGCACCAAGGTGGTAGTTATGGTTATAATGACACTGTTTCACGACCTCCGCTCGTTATCGCCACTGATTCACAATACTAACGGTAAAATATGTTTTCACACTTCAGAATAAAACATAAATAATGTATCTAAGCAAATCTCTGCATATAATAAAACTGTAACTGATCGCTGTCTATACGTTACAAATATATTTAAAAATTTCCATGATGAATTGTCTTTATCACGTTCCGATCTAGACCAGTATCTGGATCGGAACGGGGATTTACCGGGATCGAATCAATGTTCGATCCCGGTTCACGCAAACGTGTAAATAGTAAACATAGTAAATACGAATTATGTACATTTATAAAATATTAACAATACCTACGTATGTATGTTGAAAATACTTTGCAAATAAACATAACTGGTCTTATATAAATAAAATGCATTATTATAGCAATAAAAATGTATTTTAATGTTCATAACATAATTGCAGCAATAATGCCGTATTGCAGCTATTATGGTGTGACTCAGTACCTACTCTAACGGTAATGTTAGGTTTTCACACGAATACCGACATTTCTGCGGATTTTGGCATTATATAAACTATCGTTGGCTTATAAACAGTTTGAAATATAGAAAGAAATTTACAAATGAAGAGTTCAAGAAAGTTAAGCAACTTCGGGCACGGTCAAAAATTGGATGGGTGACCACTAGTGGCAAAATTTTATTCACGTTTTCGTGCTTCGGTAAGTTTAAGTAATTGGTTCCTGTTACGTTACATTACATAGTCGATGTAACGAAACTGAAGGATACTAGAAAATATTCGTTATACCAAGTAAATTGCAGTTATTGCAGACGTTACAAAAAGGTTTTCGATAAGTGTATTCGTAATATAAAGATATATCTTACTATTAAGTTGTTATTAAAATTACTTTGCAACAATCCGCCCCCACAATGTATAATGGTATATATTTCAAAGCATGCACTATGCCCACCCTCCCTCCCGGATAGGAAAACGTGATGTGATTAAAAATATATACCATTATACATATTAGTACCAACACGTGTTTCGCCCCAAAACGGAGCATCATCAGGGTAAGTTGACTCTACGATGGTTAATCGGTGAGTGACATTTTTGTCGAACTGCCGGCCTTTTATAGTAGATCCAATTCTCCATGAATCATTACTAATGGTCGTCAGGTGTTTTACCACGAGAATGTGATCACGTCATGTGATCACGTGAAATTCCTTATCTTACTCCTGAATTTCCTGTCTTGGTCCTGCCCTGTCCTGTCCTGAAGTATTAGCCCTTACGGGCAGTTCTAGGGGATTTCGAAAAAATCTTAAATGGAAAAAACACTATATCGAGGGTCGTTATATTAAGGTTGTACTATACTATGTTTAAGCTTTAAATCAATATTATTATAGTATCCAAACCAGCAAATTTCATAACTCATTTCCTCTTAGACGAGAGCTCGTAGAATGCTTCATGATACCTCTGTGAAGCATTTTTCGTAAGAACAAATTATTGACGAAATTTGCACCTGGCTTCAAGCCTAGGAACAATAAAAGGCACTAATAAGTAATCTATAATCTCAGTATCCAAAGCATAAGCATGGCAAAATTCGTTATTAAGCACCAATTAAGCCATTATAAGCCTCATCCCATTTTCATAGAAATTAAAATTGCCTGTACATTTTGACAGGTGTATCAACTGATGTAGCAAGAAAAATGGTTCCACCTTTGGCGAGAGAACGATAAGCCAGTATCTTTTTATCGTCGCCATGTTGAACCACCACCAATCAACCATAACCATATTTGTTTAACGTATTGTGTTAAACAAATATGGTTATATAAGCAGATTAGGAAAATTTGAAATAATATTTTCAAAATCAACAATTTCAAATAATGACTTAATTATTATTGTAAGTTGGATGTGGGTTCTATGGGTTGCAGGAGGTGCTTGACATCAGGTATCTCCAAGGTCTTTGGCTACTTTTAAAATATTAAAAATGCATTTACAAAAAATAATGAGGAAATCCTTAACATGACTGAGGAACTAATATACATAAATTAAGTATATTATACGATAAGAATTACATTATGTATTGTATTTTCGATTTGGTGCCATTTAAATTTAAAGAGAAAATGGGGATAGAAAAAAGAGATATTATTTTGTTTTGGAGTTACGTTTCCATCAAAATTGGTTACTATATTTATGAATATATAGATTCAAATAAAAAAATAACTTTGAAATAAATTACGGTCCCCGAAGGTAGTAAAGCATTTGAAGAAGGTTTTTAGTTTCAATTATTTATTTATTTACATAATAATATATTAAGTCTTACAAAAACTACAATATACATCCATATATGAACACAATATGCAATGTTCATTTTGGTTTCAACTCAATTCTGATGTTTTATGAAGTCACCATTCAACATATTATTAATTAATTTCATTATTATCATAACTATAATTTAGTCAATTTGGCATTAATAAATAATAAGTTGCAGTAAATGTTAATGGTAGTGAAATTATCCAAATTTATTTTATTTCATTACAAGGTATTAGGTACACTTAATATTTATTACATTAATGAAAGCAAGGATACCAAGTAAAACCAATTCAACCGTTTAAAGTACTGATATAAAATTTTGTCTTGAAGGCGAAAAATTCGCTTTAAATTCTTTTCTAGCTCAACAAAAGGCAATACGACTTATATAATGGTATCAGTAATCAATATAAGACGCAAAACATAAAGGTGCTTACACACGGGTATTTTTAGCCCCGCTCTAAAGGTCCATAATGCGCGCACCGGGGCCATAGTCGTAAAATAATATTCCATAATACATTATAATAGTCGCCATCCCGGGTAATGTTCATAAGTATTGGAATTACAGGGCGGTGCGACCGGGGTCTTGTATCGAGAGTGCCACAAGTTACAGGAGACTGGAAGTTCGCGATTTTGCTTGTCCGCCTGTCTGCTGCGCCTGCTGCAGGCGCCTGCGCCTGCTGTGCGTATGCCGCCAAAGATCGGGTATTGTGTCCTTTCGGTTTTGCGTTAGTTTAAAAAACCGCAATATTTTCCTATATTACAGTAGGATACAAGATGGTAGAAATACATATATTTCGAGAGGAGAAGGACCGCTACGTCCCAATAGTTTATTACTACATACTTACGCTGTACAAAGAACCTGTCTGCAAAATTTCTTCATTATAGATCATTGTTGCGTGCTTTGATGGATCTGGGTCTTTCAGTCACATTAATCTGCTATAATATATTAAAGATCCATTCCACTTTACACGTTTGAATTACAACACCATATTACAAATCTTTAAAATTTCTGATTTATCTTCTATAATACGCATATATTATACATATAAACCTTCCTCTTGAATCAATCTGTCAATTAATGAAAACCGCATTAAAATCCGTTGTATAGTTTGAAAGATCTAAGCGTACAAAGCGCAGAAAATTACTTTGATTTATACTCCGTAAAGATATAGAAAGTATAAAACGCTACAACTTATTTGCTTATACCACAGTCATATATCGGATCTCATCGTGGCTTTTGATTGGCTGCGGGTGGCAAAATGGTCCCACGATGATGATTCGATTCATTTCGACGACAGATTATTTTCTCAAATTCACTATTAGAACACCTATCGTAGAATCGACTCTAAATCGATTTACGACAGATCGATTCGGATGTGATCTGTTTTCAACTGTTTCGAGGTTATTCACACGTCATCTCGGGATTGATTTTAAACTGATATAATGAGTATATGTAACGGATAATGTTGCTTATGTACGTGATATAGTTGATCTATCTAGACCTATCAAATGTTTCTAAATAGAGTAAGTAGAGTAGGTTATATGTATGTATATATACGTGTGTGTGTGTGTGGGTGTGTATTCATATATACATTTTGCTGTCTTTATATAGCATAAATGCCCTAAGAAAGAAATCAAAAGATACACCCCTAAGGGGTTAAAATATAATATGAATCTATATCATTTTTAGGGTTGGTTAAAGTAAAAACACACCTAAAACAATAACTGGAATGACTTTATTTACAAGCTTATTAAGTAAATATTGATTGTGATACTGACTTCTACCCTACAGCTTTTTCTTGTTCTGCGAGCAACCCCGAAGACGAAGGCTTGTGCAACATAAGCGAAGGTGACATTAACTAAAAATTATTAAAGAGCTAAGAAATACTTGCTTAAAATTTAAGATAATTAATAAATAAATTGAATTAAAATAGACTGAATTCGACAAACCTTTTTTATCTTTTATATAACCACTAGCTGCTGCCCGCGGTTTCCTTCACGATCTATTTTTTTTTTCTATATTTTTATTAACAATATTTTCTCACGTACTCATACAAATAACATTCAAACCGGCTGAACTTTTTATTTAGAGACGCACATATTTAATGGAATTAAATGTTAAATGAAGCTTACTGTATTAAAAGAATAAAAACTGCACTTAAAATCGGCTTAATCCGTTTCTAATATTAACGCAAAATACAGACCTACAAAAACACACAGACATACAAAATAAAATAAAGCCCATGTTACGTCCTGATATATTAGTTAGTTCTTCTCTATTAGTGAAAAATAGTTTAAATTATTCCGAAACTTATTTGGTACAAACTGATTTCGTACAGAAATATTTTTTCCTGTTTTTTGTAATAATTACTCAAATTTTTGATTGTCCATTTTCATTTTAAAATGCATACCCAACAGTGGGACTTTACTGGGCTTGCTTCTTGCCTTCCTACTTAATAACTTTCGTCAGATTTAAATCCTATAATTTGAACTTTTAGTATTAGAAGCCTTTATAAAGAAATTTTAAATAAAAAAAGAAACACAGCTGATAAATCGACAGCATTGCATTCGAGCCTTCTTTCGCGTGTAAGCCTACAAATCTTAGCGCGTTTGATTAAACGGTCGGCGTTTGAATATGCGCCTTATGGCAGAACATCTCAAAATTCCTTGTAACTTAATAAACATATCCCCTACAAAGTGTGAATAAATTAATCGCGGGAAAACGTCGTAACACGTGTGAAATGTACATTTAAAATTGTGCTCTAGTGCTTACGAATTAGGGTTGCGTTTTGAGGTTACGGTGTTAATGTACAATTTTGAGGTTATCTGTCAAAAAGTGTGAGAAATGGCGCGCGCGCTCCTGCCGGTAGAAAACGAGCGCGTATAACTTTCGTTCGGATACACGCTGTGAGTGTCGCGCCGTTCTCGTTGTTTATTTATTCTATTTAATCTGTCGTTTGTTCCTGACGCATTTGTTC
Organism: Phocides pigmalion okeechobee; assembly: GCA_018251015.1. NCBI lineage: Eukaryota > Metazoa > Arthropoda > Insecta > Lepidoptera > Hesperiidae > Phocides > Phocides pigmalion. The sequence continues at coordinate 5,618 of DWON01006682.1, forward strand.
GTTAATATTGTTTCTGACGGTTTTATCTTCGAAAGCATCTTTACGTTGTTTTATGAATGGCGTTCCAGCTACCATTTATGAGTGTATTTATATTGTGACGATCACTTCATAGTGATTCTTAAATCGTGTTTAACATAATTAACAAATAACAGCAATCAGATTCTTAAAAACCAATTGAACATTGTTTTGTTGTACTGATCAAGACCTATGTCATAAAAGTAAGCGCAGTTCACAAATAAATCACGGAAGCATTACTAAACGTAATATATTTATGGTACGTAGATAGAAAAAAAAAGAAAATTTAGTTGACAAACACCAAGTACTTACATACTTACGTAGATACTTTTTCGTAATTAGAATAGAAAAATCTACAAAAATGCTGTCTAAGTAGCAAACCAAAAACAAACAGTGGGCAGAAATCAAAGAATTTATGGCGGCATAAATATTTAAAGGCACAGTTTCAATATGTATCAGATTTTGCCTTATTTATCATCGTTTGTTATCGCCGGGATAAACTAACAAGCCGTACACCATAGTTAATTAGCACAATCTTAACTTTATGCACCCAGATTGTTATGGTAATTAGGACCTTTCTTCAACCGCACTAAGTGGCGTTTTCCTCGATTTGTTAAAGATAAGATAAATCAAAATTTTATATTAAAAATCCATTTACGAACGTGTTTATACGTTTATGTCTTTTTGAAAGTGACAAGAGTAGCAAACGAGCTTGCAAGACATTTGATATTTAGTATTTGCAGCCTATGAACATCACGTACATACAACCGTACGTACACAGGACTAAAATATAAGCAGAGGTTCGTAAATGCATGCTAACTGCTAAGGACTAAGATAGTTGTCTTATATCAAAGTATACCTGACAACCCTAATCTCTCCAAACAAAATACAACAAGCCGCCGATAGAAGATCCCCATCTAACTGTAATTCTTCCACTAAGGAAGTAAGGTTGTAGATTTTTCTATTTCCATGGGTAACCAACTCTGCCTACCCCATCCTCATACTTGCAGCTGGCATCCACGAGACTTCATAATACTACTTATCACCCGCGAAGAAATTACTAACGAGATTTGCACCGGATCGTAGATTATATGGACATGGGAATCCCAATCGAACTCTGGACCATAGACAGTCCAAACATTTCAATCCAAACGATAACAGATTAACATCTCAAAATCAGAAGCACTGAACAGATGTTAAATTCCAAAACACATCATAGATGACGCTACTAGTCAATACAATTTGATTCATCAACAATGGCAATGCATCCTACAAAAAATGTTGAAACATTTTGAATTATTTGTGAATGAGTTGATATCTTTAACAAGCCGCGTGTAATTTATAAACGTTGTTTCCAGTTAATTAATGACTGTTTGTTTTTTACTTTTTCGATTAATGAGAGTACAGCCTCTTCTGATAAGGCAATGGTTTATGTGGTTTCCATGGTAATTTAGTTGTTCGACCGCTATCACCGCTGATACTGTGACTAATGAGAGGACGGTAGTAGGAATATAAAAACTACTATGTGTACACAAATAGTTATGTACATCAATAGTACATCAATAGTACAGTATCGTACATAATACTAATAAGTTTTATTGTATATAATATTGAAATGATAATTCAATACGTTATTTCATTAAAAATAATATAGGTGATCCCGGAAATGATACTATTAGCGTAGAATTGACTAAATTGTTCAGTATATTATTTCAACATTCTACACATTTAATTTAATTCCCCCGCTCAGATAACTACATATATCCTACCCGACCAAAAATGCTCTTCCCGTCAAATCTCTTAAATTCCCGCCAATTGTCCTCAGTGTAGACAACGTCAGAAACAAAATATCTACTAACATCGTCAGTATGACTAGGGCAAAAATTAAAAATAACCAACTATCAATTTAAACGCCTAACTCATAAGACAGTAAACGAATAAATGATTTTAAAATTACCAAAAACTTACGGCTTGATTAACGTCAATATTACAATATAAAATCATTGCATCGCCTTTGAGCGCCCTGTTGGCTAACTTGACCGGGAGAAAACATTTTTGTTGAAATGATGGTAGCATACGAGAATGCAGTCCGTCTGATGGCATGTGGTACTGCCGCTCATAGATATCTATAAGCAACTCCATAAAGAACAAGAGACCCATTTGAAGTCACAGACGCGATACTCCTGATGAGGACTAAGGTACTCGCCTCACTTGTAAGTAGCCAGCATCTATTTATTTCCAGCCCAATTGAAGCAACAAGCACTAAGTGTTGTGAACCTTACTACAATAGTTAGTTAAAACCGTACCGAAATCGGTTTCTCAGACAAACAGACAAAAATTGACACAACTATTTTTTGTCTTATATCGTGTTAATAATAGTTTTTCTCGTATATACATTAAAAGAAAAATTAAAACTTTATTGAGTAATAATTACTACAATTAACACAACTATGGAATCTTCATTACTTCATTCCATAATAATAATTTGATATAAAAATATATTAAATAAAAGAAAAAACAATTATGATCACAAGGAATATCTCATACTAATTCATTATAAGAATAAAGTACTGATTATTTATTTATTTACTTGATGACCAACATAATTAAAACACCAATTGAATAAAAGTATAAAATACAGTATATAGAAGGTAACTGTCATTATAATTAGAGACGAAGACTGCTAGCTATGAACAAAAGCGAATTAAAAAAGTTGAATTGATTAAATAACAATAAGTTAAAATAAAAAATACAGAATTAAATTAATTAAACGTCAATTAAACCACAACGCTTACTAACAGATTATAAAATCATAACATATTGGTATAAATAGTAGTGACAGAACCACAGGACCCCTACAGCCAAGCGATTTGTCGACACCATAGACCAATAACCCGCCATAACTCGCACAGATAATAAAATTATTTATTCAATAAAACAAATAGACTATAAAGTGTGACTTTTGTCACTGTTACCTTGTAGCGACTAATGGCGGACATAAATAAACTGTAAATATTACCCGCTAAGACCAACAGTTAATTTTACATGTCAAACTGTAAGTTTTAACGTCTCGCCTCATAATAGTAATAAAACAATATTATAGTTATTAACTTATTTTACACTAAACGTGTTTAATTAACATTAAAAGTTATTATACCTAAATAATTAAAAGTATATTATTTTTGGTATATTTTTTATAAGGAGTTAGCACTACAGTTTGAGGTAAGGTACCACCTCCGCCCTAATAATCCGTCGTGAAGCAACTCTTGTTTTGGTCGCTGGTTACACTTAATATCAAGGCTATGTAGAGCGGTTGCCGGATACGCTTAAAGGCGAGGCTACCATTTTAGTAGTAGTACTAGTTGTATGTTAATTCCGGGTCCCGAGTTCGAGCCCCATCTAAGTTGAATGGTAAATTTAGATTAATGTTCTTTGTATGGAAGCTTATGTCTTTGTGGGTGTCCATAACAACCACGACACGAAATATCCTAATGTATGGTTACGAATGAAAAAAAATATTTTTATAATATATAGTTAATAATATAATAGATAGTTTAGGAAAATTTGTAAAGTTTTAAAAGTTATTAAAACTTCCATGCACACCATCAAACAAGGCTTAGTCTTGTTCGACGTTTGACGTAGATGAGTTGCAGAGACCGTTTAACATCAGATCTGCACGCTCGTTTGCTAATTCCAACATAAATGAACACTTCTAAAAGGAGAAATATCCAGCATTAAGTTAGTTTTAAAGGTGGGAGAACTATAGTTCGACCGGGGAGGTATCACCGCCACCCTCATAATCCGCCGTAAAACATTACTTGTGTTTCGGTTGGAGAGGTACGGTTGCCGGCTACACTTTGAAGTGAGGCGACCATCTTGGTTCTCAGGAGTAGCAACATATTTACGTTCGAGCTCAGATAAGATTTCAGTCATGTTTGTGGTTGTACGTAGATGTCTATGGGCCGGAACTACTTAACAAAAACTAAAAAAAAAAACAAAAACAAAAAACATCAGATGGTTTGCATACCCGTTTGCTTCTCACATGAAAAAATATATTATCAAAAATTAAAACAAAGAAATAGTCGACAGTTTCTGCAAATACGTTTCAACCCCACTCTAAATAAATTTTTCGCTCATAATTACGAAGGACCTAATAGCACGACATTCCTTAAAGGGGAAATAAAAAGTGTGAATAAAAGAAACGTGGCAAGGGATGCTGGGCAATTGAGCGGAGCGAGGGTGCCGGACTGAGGACAGAATTAGGAAAACATTCGGCACAGAAGTGGCGTGGAGATGCTAACGTAAAAATGTTATTACTCATTTAAAATAGTTAAAACATTTTTTTTTTATATAAATCACGCTTTTATTATAGTTAACGAAAATCATTATTTTTTCAATGTAAGAGATAAGTCGTTTTTTTGTCATATATCAGAAAACTTTTATAACGGATTAAAAAGTAGACAATTATGTCACTTATTTTTAAAAGTGTATTAACATATGAAACTTTTAATATGACTTTTAAACTCTTAGTTTCTTATTAAAATGTGTTAAATTATTATTTTTTATTGTGAAAGAGTAAGAAACGATTATGCAGGCTACCTAATGTTAAGTGGTCACTGCAGCCCATGGACCACCACGTCCAATCTCAAATAGAACAGAAGTTCTATTTAAAGATGGACGCGGATGCGTTCCTACTCTTGAAGACTAAGATGTTCGCCTCCAATAATGTGTATCCGGCAACCACACCTCCCTAACCGAAACACAATACATGAAGATCATGTCGCTTTACGGCGGTTATGAGGGGGGCGGCGGTGCCGCCCCGGACGAGCTCTAACGACTCTACCACTTTAGAACATATAGCTATATGTTATCAATAATTATTTTCATTTATTTTTTGATATATCTGAACTGTGATTAAAATTAAGTTTTCCCATTTTCATAATTGTGATTAAGCCATCATTCATTTCTAATACATTTCTAAAGTGTTTTTATTTTCATTTCAATTGCGTTCGGACAAAATTTCACAACTTTAATTAATTATAATCAATTATAATCATGGAAAAGAAAAAGATTAAACGCCTTTGATTATTAAGGTTCGCTACAATTAATAAATTATGACGCTATAATGCCAGTACATTAAAACACAAAACCTAAAAACTAAACTCGAGATATTTTATAAATAAAGAAATATCGGCATCTCCATAGCATTCCCAGTCCATAAGCGGCGAATGCAATGTTCTACAAATGGGGTGTGAGAATTAAAAGGCGCTCAGTGCCCGTTCAGTCGACAGTCTGCCGCCGCCCTTATTAGCTTGTGTGCATTTTTTAAAATACAATTACGGAAACTGGTGATTCTTACGGAAATTCGAATTTTGAAAGCTTTTGCTGTCAAACACCATTGCCGCGTCTTAGGGTTCAAACACTAATAATGACGGAAAACGGCGTGACGCTCTGGTCCGTCACGTCCCGTATACGCCACCGTTCGTTACATTCTATTTATTTAAATTAATATTTTATAAATATTATTATATCAAGAAAGATTATAAAAATATATTTATTTCACAACAAAACTCTACATCTTTATTTATTTTTATCTATTTAATAATGTTTTTTTTTTGAATATGCATTGATTTCGATGTCTGTTTTTTATCCTAAAAAAGAAACAAGCGACTGTGCAGGCCACCTGATATTAAGTAATTTCTGCTGCCTATAAACTTCGACGTACAACCTCAAAACACATCTCAATTTATTTGAAGTAGGAACACATCTCAGTATATTTTATCAACAATCGGGTACCTAGTCTCCGTATAATATTTTATGTCGAATAACAAGGTGAAACAGATTTAGTTTCATCTCAGCCATAAGATATATTAATGAAAATAAAACACGATAATATGTTGCCATTTCTACACTCTCTCTGTGATATGTTTAATTAATATAAAGAAACACGAAAACTTGTGCCACTTTACCTCCTTCTCTCCGTTGTATTTTAAGTCAAATCCCAAAGTAGAACAGATCTAGCTTGTTTTCCCTCAACCTTGCAACTATTAAAAATGTATTAAAAAAATCAAACACGTAAATTTGTCATTATACCTAAAACCTAAAAAAAAAGCAAAAAAGAACGAATTGTGTCACTTTACCATTTGTAATATTTTGGAACAATACAAAGAAACACGAACACTTGTATCACTTTACATTCTTCTCCCCGTAACATTTTATGTCAAATAACAAAATGAAACAGATCTAGATTATTTTCTCTCAATCCTAAACCTACAAAAAAAATTAAATCAAATTTGAACAGGGAAATGTGTCACTTTACCATTTCTGTAATATTTTAGAACTGTATAAAGAAACACAAAATCTTGTGCCACTAGACATCCTTGTTTCCATAATATTTTATATCAAATAACAAGTAGGAAAAGATCTAGATTGTTTCCTCTCAGCCCTATACCGTTTGAATGGTTCGATTAGGCTCTATTATGCTATCTGTATCTCACTGTACAGTTCCCACTATTCAGGTGGCAATCCCCTACCGGACAAGATGGCTGAAATTAATTCTATAGACCAATTAAATACTGATTCTGTGGGTTGCAAGCGAGTTTATACGAATTCGATGTACTTTATTGACAAGCAAACAAATTATGTAAAGATACGGATTCAATTTGCAAGGTTTACGTACATTTGTATTGTAATTTGCGCAGCTGTTATTTACACGTATATTGTGGTGGAACTATAGTTCGATCGGTGAGGTACCACCGCCGCTTTCATAATCCGCCATAAAGCAATACTATTTGGAGAAGAGCAGTGATTACGTGTTTGTTCCGCTTGGCATTGAATCTTTGGTCCATGGAGTTCGAGTGCTAAAAAATTTTCAAACAGTTAGCCCTACATTTGATAGACGCTGATGGTGACAAGAGGGCTGGTTCATATCTCGTACAGTGAATTACAGTTACTATTCAGCGCTGGAATACAACTAGCATTATTAACACTATGCCGCATGGGCACCGACCCATTTAGATTGCTTAGGTTAGACTTTTATTATAATTACTTACCAAGTGTTCATGGTCATATTAAGATTGATTAATAAAAAAAGTAGCGATATTATAAACTCAATATCCTCATAACTTAACATTTTAAAAATTAACTTTGTCTCAAAACTTAAGCTCGATATCAATCTAAATAACTTACTACGGCGCAATTTTCTCGTGATGAATTAAATTAACATATTTAAATAAGCATTTTGTTGTTTCGAGCTGTTTTGCAATTTTCGAAATTATGAGCTCGTTTATAATCAGGGAATAATGTAAGATCCGGCGACCGGGATATTTATGACTTAATTAAATTAATTTACTTCATATGAATTCCAGCCGACGCAATTGCCTATGTACCAGTATGATCCCAGGTATTTCGTGCTTATTATCTTTGTTGTAATTTAACAAAAATGTCATAGATTATTTTAATAATGTGGACATAAAAAGATCTTTTTATGTGCCTTTGTATCTTTTTATGTCTATATTTCTCGCACCTTTACAATAATAAAGACCTCTTTTTAAATTTTAATATTTTAGATTATAAAAAAATAGAAATAAATATTTGTAATTACTTATTGTATTATATCAAAGTTACTTTGTAATATTTATGATATTACAAGAATGAAATCAAAAATTGATAAATAATTATAATAAAAGCCTAATTTGATTTTATAATTCTTTCAATTTTATAGCATAAAGTTAAACAAAGACCTGAATAATATCGTATAAAATAATTTAAAATTTCCAAATTAAAACTGCATAATTTCTTTCTTACAAGATTATGTATATAATTGAAGTGTCTGTTTGTATTATCATTATAGCTTTTTAATGGATGCATATGAAGATATATATATTAGTATTAGAATATAGATGAGAACACAGCACATATAGAAATATAGAGGGCGCTTCGGGCGTCAGAAGCACTACTGCAAGGATTTAACCAAATATATAGTTAGCAATTACTTCCATTAAACTATTACGGCAATCTAGT
>DWON01006683.1:0-13653 GCA_018251015.1 Phocides pigmalion okeechobee
GATAGGATTTCGGTCGTATTTGTGGTTGTACGTGGATGTCTATGGGCTGCGACTACTTAACATCAGGTGGTTTGCATACTCGTTTGTCACTCTTCTCACATAAAAAATGTAGCCACATTCATTTTTATTTCTTTACCTCCTTAAATACTTAACAAAAATCTAAATTATGCTTACTACCCTCATCAAAGTTAATTAATACAGTACATAATACAATGTACGATGATAGTCTAATGACGATATTCAAGAGGATGGCCTCTCACAGGTCAATCAGGATTCGAAGGGCTGATTTTTGTAAATTTGCGTATTAGAAATTATAATTTCTTTTCAAACTAAGAGGAAACATCTTAAGAAAAAATACCTGACAGCGTTTAATTATTTTTTAAATGTGAATGAGATGTACACGCCTGAACTTAGCCAGGTTTTAATTTAGAAGAGGCCTAGCAGCCATCACAGAACTGTAAGAAGTAAATAAGAAAAAAAGAGAAAGTTACAAGAACAAACAATTATGACAATTGCCATTAATTATAACGCCCCTCAAAGTCGTTCCAGGGCGTTCATTTTTTAAAGTTATATTAATTATTTGTATAATGAATTTCTTTTCCCGTGACACCTGTCTATATAAATTGGAAAGTGTTTATAACTTTCTATTGGACCTATAAAATAATTTTTAATAAACGTAAGTGTATGGTATCGAAAGATCACTGAAAAAGCACCCCACGCTTTTTTTCATTGCATTTTTTTTTCTTATTTATGTTTTTAGTTGGATATTTTATAAAAGCGTGTTTTTTTAACTATTTTTTTTTCATATTATTGCATTGTCATCGGTCCTTGATACGTGGGCAAAGTTTCAAATTAATCAGACATCTGGAAATTGGTGAAAATTATGCTCAAAGATTCCGTTACATGCATAGATACAAGCCAAGTTAATATAAAGCGTGTTAAAAATATTTGGATGCCACTCCCCTTAGGACGTTTTTTTAGTTATTTCTATCAGTCATGTGGAACTAACTTCATCTTAGAGTATTCCCAGAAAGGTATGACATGATACGGGGCCCTTTAAAAATAGTGCAAAAAGAACTCTTCAAAGCCGGCGAAACATTAGCGATTGCTTTGGTGTTGCAAATGTCCATAGACGGTGACCACTTCCATTAGGTGGTCCGTTCGCCTTATCGTTAGGTTTAATTAAAAAAGGATTACTAAGCAACAGATGTGCACAGGTACGTAGGGCTGCCATGACCTAAACCTGATGCCGGACAAATGTTAAGAAGAAACCCGGATATGTTAATGAAATCGGCAACCTGTCTGTGTGTCATTTTAAATTAACATTATCGCGGAATTGACTATGTACCGGGTACTGATGATTAACGGTTTTTTTCTGGTTGCCGATATTTAGAACCAGTTACATGGCTCGTGGCAACGGCAAAGATTTTCTGTATAGTTATAAAACTTTTTAAAATAATATTTATTATATTTTTTGTTTATTTTATTTTGTCTTATTTCTTTATTATGTTACATTAATAGATTTTTCTACAAACATTTGAAAAACACATAAATCAGAATAGGTTCTAAGATAATCAAATATAGTGAAATATAGATGTAAGCAAGGTCAGTAAATAAGAAATACTAATCGTATCAAATTAATTATAAAAACTTATGTATTGCGTTAATTGTAAGTGTTATTAATTATTAAGACGACGACATTAAGATAATTAAATAAATTGTGAACATGTTTGAAAAAATATCATTGATGATTGAAATAAAACTCATTTAACTTAAAATTGTTATTAACAAATTTGTAATAACTATTTAAAATCTACAATCCTCTTGAAATAAACCCTCGCGAGAACATCCCTGACCAAATATGCCCATCATGGATCAGTCAATCTCTTGCCGCATCTTTAACTGGATGTCATACTTATATGATCTTCACTCAAAATCAATCAAAATCAAAATATTTTTATTCAAAGCAATTTCTTAACAGAACACTTTTTGAACGTTAATAAACTACTACCGACTCGTCAGATGTTTCGTTTTGGAGATGAGTCGGCGAAAGAAACTCCAAAATACACATTTTTTCCATCTTAAAAATGTAATTTACAAATAATACCTTAAATTAATGGAGCAAGTGGAGCTGGTTATTATTGAATAAATATAATTTCTCTTCAATGGTAACCCGGATACTTTATAACTCGTAAAGTATCCGGGAGGCAATCGATGAGATTTCTTCGTAAGTAAATCTTATACTTAGTGTATCCGGCTTTGATACGAACCTAGGACAAATCCGTGGAAACTTGATCGAATGGCAGCCATACTTGTACACCATCTGAAATCAATTAAGCGGCGGAATAATCTAACACGTAAACTTGTTGATAATAGGCTCTAAACTATTCGCTCAGACAGAATACAGCTCATATCTCATAATTATCTGACTAGTACACAAAGAAGACCTTGCCACAATAGCAGTAGATTAAACTGTTGACTGTTGACTCAATTTAGCTATTCCCAGAAAGGCTGAAACATTACAGTGACTAATTAAAGGACGCCAAGCCTTACAAATGACTGATTCCTAGAAATATGTTTAATTTAAGCAGAAGATAATATGGTGGAGTGTTTAAACATTATTCAATTTGTTTTGCTCAATATGGTTTAAATAGATGTAATAGGCTTATGTGTCGTCAACGGCTGATCGTGTAAGCAACGCTGAGCGTGGTCGGAAATTCGATGGGTGACCGGTGGTGACAATTCATCCGAACTTTTGTACTTTTGCATTTACGCATTCCGTTCTGATTGTTGTTGATGGTAGTGACCATGTCGGAGGTAGAAGAAAAGGTTACTGGGTAAAGTCATAAGCAAGAGTTTCATCTCAGTTAATTTTACTATATACCAGATACTCTCGATTAACGATTTTTGATTGCCGATATCCAACAAGTTGCATGGCTCGTGGTCACGGCGAAACTGCCGCCGCGGGGGAAACTGTTGACAGATGCTTATAGTAAATTAATCGATCTAGCCTCCTTCTAGTTTGTTTTTCTATTTTGGGCTTCACATCACACATATTTTAGTTCTCAGAACTAGCAACGGTTATAACTTTATATGTTTAAAGATGGGAGGACTATAGTCCGACCGGGGAGGTACCACCGCCGCCCTCACAATCCGCCGTAAAGCATTACTAGTGTTTCGGTTGGAGAGGTGCGGTTGCCGGCTGCACTTTGAATCTTACACCATCTTAGTCCTGAGGAGTAGCAACGCATCTACGTTCGAGCTCAGATAGGATTTCGACGGGTTTATTGCACGTGGATGTCTGTGGGCTGCGACTACTTAACATCAGGTGGTTTGCATGCTCGTTTGCTCCTCTTCTCCACATAAAAAACCTATGGAATCCTGAAAGGAAAATAATATAATTCATCAGTAATATTCCTAAGAATCCGTGTATAATGGACACAGTTAATTCGCTGTACTCACTTACTTGTTTAAGTATGCAACACTGTGTCACCCAGGACTACGTCGCATATTCGTAAGTACAGTTCCGTACGCACATACATAAATGCATATGTATCTCACATAACTACATATATATATATATATATGTTATGCTTAATTTATGCGGATAAAATATACAACTGATGCGGAGAAAGGATAGATTGGGTAAGATTCTGATCTCCCACAGGTGGAGCCCGAGGTTTGATGTCTTAGCTTGAACTTGATTTGGGATAGAGTGGGTTAGAATCTGACAGCCCACAAGTGAGGTCTGAGGATAGACGTCCTACCTCCAAACTCTAATTTGTGGTCCAAAATTTAACACCTTAGTTCGAACTTCTGATTTGTGATACAGTGGGTAAGATCCTGACCTCCTACAAGTGGGGTCCGAAGATTGACACCCTACCTCTAAACCCTGATTTGGGATTGAGTGGGTAAGATTCTGGCCTCCCACACGTGGAGTCCGTAGTTTGACACCCTAGCTCAAACCTCTAATTTGGAATAGAGTGGGCAAGATTCCGTTCTTTCACACTAGGGTCCAAGATTCCAATCCTTCCAAGTTTTGATTTTTTTTTATTAATTTTTCAACTCGGGTTTATTTATCTGATGTTATAACTCTGAAGAATCGTAAGGAGGTTTTATGGAAAACTTTCAGGTATGTATATGCACTCAAACTTGTGCGAAGTTAAATCAAATAATTAAGACGTGACTAAAATCTGTTTAAGATTTATTGGACTATTTCCGTCGTTGATATTGGAAACTAAGAGATTTGAAAAGGCATATTAAATACTTGAGTTCTGATGGGCTTTTTAATGATTTTTTGTTAATCAAATTCTCGTTTGGATAGTTTGAGAATTTGAAACAATTTGATTAATTCTTTAAATTTCACTATTAAAATGGCCTTTTTACACCAACATTACTGGTACTTATTGCTGTATCTACATCTGTCGATACAAATAATATAAATCTATGTTATCACTGTCTGTACTGGAAGATTTATATGACAAAATATTTTTATAACCTTAATTAAATAATATAATAATAATAATTAATTAACGCCATACAATATGAAACAATAATTGTAAGAATTTCTATCTGTCTGTGCGTTTTAACACTTATATCAGTCACGGCTTAACCGATTTGACTACTGTTTTCACTAATGTACTTCCTGTGAGCTCCTATTAACATTTAGTATTCTTTTAGTTTCAATCGGTCTATATTTAAAAAAGTGGTAAGTTACGTGTCTGAGTACATAAAAACTTTTCCTGTTAGAAAATCTTGAAAAAACAACAAACACATTTTTCGAAAACCCTTCCATTATTTAACGCAACGTCTTATTTCCTTAAACATACACTAAACGCACTTCTTAAAACTCATTTAAAATAATTCAACACTAGAAGCGGTAAATTGAGGGTCTGCGAGACCCACGGCATTATACCGTAATGGGTTCCTAGGAAAACCTTGACAAAGCTCTGGGTATTTTAAAATTACTTAAGTAACCACTTTAAGGTTAATTTCTGACTAACGTTACTCGAGACCTAACTTTGTTATCCTTATCTTTAAATCTTATTAAGCAGTCCCCCGTCGCGTCTGTCTGTCTGTCTGTTCGAGATAAACTCAAAAACTACTAGACGGATTTTCTTATAGTTTTCAACAACAGCTACATTGATTCCTGAGGAAGGTTATGGTGCATAACAAGTTAAGTTTTTTTGTAAATTCGTCGAGAAAATTAATAGTTAAATTTATTATTCAATCGTTGTAATTCTATCGTCGATCGAAATAGATGTTTCTAATTTGTAGTTTTTGCAACTTGGTAATGACTGGATCAATGTATAAAAGAAAAATAACGTAAGTAAATATAAACTCAGACTTCTCCAATCGAAACTCAAGAGTTATTTTAAGGCGGATTATGAGGTAAGTGGCGGTAACTCCCTGGTCGAACTATAGTTCTACTTAATCAATTCATATATCTTTTACATGATCTCAATTTCAATGTTTATTTTGTCAGTAGACTCTCGAACCAATCTTCTTTATGAACTGATTTAGGTTATAATCACGCTAAAGCAGACTAGTCGTTACTTGGTTAGTTTAACAACCTTACGTGTAGTTGGGTGTGGGTATGAACATAAACCCTAAAGACTATGACCATAACTAATTGAAAAGCGGTTTGCTCATTGGCCCGGCTAGAGGGCAGCCGTTCCACTCTTGATAAAGTGTCTCGTTGATAATTTATTGTTTAATGAAACAACAAGTTTATTGAAAATTGTAAGTAGTATTTCACTATATTATGGAAATATTTGCTACTTAAAAATTATGTGTGGAGTTTTGTAATTTAAAACCATTATTTGTGTGCTCGATGGAGGAACTAAAGGATTTTTCATGTCAGTAAAATCACAAACTAGTTTACAGACCACATGATATAAAACTTTCACTGCAGCCCATGGGCATATACTGCAGCCCATGGGTATATACAAACCTCAAGCAAGACCAAACTCCTATCTGACCTTGCTCGTAGATGCCTTGCTACGCCTGAGGACTGAAATGGTTTACTGATGTTATCTGATATTTGGCAACACCTTTTAAATTTAAGCGAAAATCTTTAAATTCGCGTTTTAATATATTTTTAATGAGTATTATCGTAGTCTGATACACTGATGATAAGCTACCTTAACAGAGATACGGGTTTGATTCTCTGGGCCTCATCTCTGATTTTAGAAATTATTAAAAGTGAAAAAAGTAATTAATACATAATTAACTAATTATTAAAGATAGTATCAGATATTAATTATCACTTGCTTAACGATAATAAAATGTCATGAGGAAACGGTCGTGAGTACGTGAGTATCTTTGAGTTGTTTATTAAGTTCTCAAGGGTAAGTCTACCCCTACCACTTGGTCAGCGTGCTGGAACATGATCTAAATGTATGGGGTTCATTGTGATCAATAACGTCTTGAAGCTAGTGATAATAATAATAAAAATGGTTGAGATCAAAAGACTTCAATAACTTTTCTATAAATACAGTAGTATCTTCACAAAAACCGTCTAAGAAATTAAACTCAGCAATCACCGTTTCGACGAATCCTCGTGACATTTCCAATATTAATTTTAACCATCGATAATTCCGATGCACATGCAGAGTTGCACGACTGCGTAATACCACGATCACGATGTCTGATTTGCACCATTACACCAACACCACTTTACGATACAGCTCGCCAAGCGTCTTACACCGAAATCTAAACTCTAAGACCTTCGAAATAAGGTCCCTTAAGATTTTACTGGGTGTTATGTCACGTTGGGATTGGTACGTGTTCCAAAGGTACATTACGGGTTTCATTAATGACATTCCAGTATTGTGTTGACGAGAACCGAGAACTCAGTCACTTCTCAAGGTTATGTGGTAGAGTTGCCAATTTTATAAAATTCTGTGAGACTGTCTTGAAATCTATGTATCACCCATTTCCAATGACAATGTCATGTCTTAAAGTTCTCGATTTTACTGGAACTTTTTGCGGTTACCGGCTACATCTTGAAGCGAGGTGACCAGCTTAATCCTTAGTAATAGCAATGTATCGACGTTCGAGCTCAGATAGTATTTCAGTCGTGTTTGTGGTAGTACGTGGATGTTTATAGACTGCAACTACTTAACATCGGACGGTTTGCATGCTCGTTTGCTACTCTTCTTACATAAAAAAGTCAATTTTAAAACTTTTTATCGATTCTAAGTAAAGCACAGCTGACATATTGTTATAGGATATGTGTCAACTAATATTGCAACAATTAATGTAAGGTATTTTAAGTTTCAAAAAACTAAATGAAATAATGACGTTAAAAAATTGAAAACTGATCTCAAAATCTCACATTATCGTCGCAAAATTACTATATATATAAAAGACAGACTGACAGTACCAGAGATCAACGTACAGCCTAAAGCCATGAATCTAGAATCTTGAATTTTTGCACATATGAAGGTCTTTATATAGTATTTTTTTCTAAATTCAATTCCAAAGGGGCAATTAATTAAGATAAATTATGAATGTATTGTTACATCGACGAAAGCTAGTTCCATATATTTAAGTTAAGTTAAGAGGTCACTGTAGCCCATGGACCATACAATCTCAAACAGAAGTAAAGTTCTATCGGAAGCTAAAGGTAACATCGCTACTCCCGAGAACAAAAATGATAGCGTCATTTGTAAGTTTCTTAAAATTAAATAAATTATAGATATTTACATATACTTCAATTGATTTTAAAATAAACAAAATATAGTTCATTTTATAATTTTGTACAAGCCCATAATAAATGTTCAAACTCATTATTCCGATATGATCTTATTCGATTTTTTTTATAAACACTATTTAGATCAGCCCAGTTATATTAAAGGAATTGAATTATATAAAGTATTTCAAAGTTTTGTAAAGTTTTTACGCAACGGTGAACTAACTTTTCAAAAATATTTTCTAAAATTCAAAAACTTGTTTCATAAATCCGGTATCCATTTCCAAAATTCTGGCAACCCTATGCCTTAACTGTAAGCTTACAATTAAGCTGGCACCGTAAAATATAATGGCATGTTGGAACACGTTACCCTGTATCTTATGACAGGGCGGAGTGATTGACGAAAGCTCCGTTTAAATGCCAGTTAGCAAATATTTTAGTTAAAGAGCAAACAAAGTTAAACTGCGTTCCTCTCAAAATTATACCTTTTGAACGAACCTTTTACCTTTTATAACTTTTGCAACTTGGCGAATCATACGTGTTTTCCGCTTTCATTAATCAGTTAATTTTCGTGGTTACCAAACTTTCTAAAGGCGTCGACAGTAAACGTCGGAATCTTAGTAGAGTATTTTTATATGTGTGAAGAGTAACAAACGAGCATGCCAACCACCTGATGCTACGTAGTCGCAGCCCATAACATCCCCGTACAACCACAAACACGATTTTAATCCCATCTGAGCTCGAACGTTGATACGTTGCTACTCCAGAGGACTAAGATGGTCGCCTTGCTTCAAAGTGTAACCGGCAACCGCGCCACTGCAGCCGAAACACAAGTAATGCTTCACGGCAGACTGTGAGAGTGGTGGTAACTCCCCGGCCGAACTATAGTTCTCCCATCTATAAAGTTTTCTTTGTAGTGGTGTATTTGTCCACACTGCAGTATATTTGACGTCATTTACGTCCCAAATCGCTAGTGCAATAGGTGCCTTATGAAAAGCCATCATTCTGTTATGCCTAGTTTTGAAGAGGTCGTTCTCTCGACCTCCGCGTGTTATTTCGAGGCGCTAAATGAATTCGGCCTCAATTAGTGGGAGTGACGCGTTAATTACGTGCAACGTGGTGTCAACTGTGCCACTATTTGCAGTTTATACATCTCATCATTCACATCTGTACGTCCATATATCGCACCATTAAAATAATAAAGACCTAAATTAAAAATAGTTTTTGAAAAGTGAAATATAAATATTAACAGATGAATTTATTGATATCGCACTAACACAGAACAAAGATCGAATTAAGAAGTTAATGTTTTAAGAAAATGTAAATTAAACATTCATTGAGGTATAATTTTAAATGTAATTTTGAAAATGGATGCTATTTGAAATTCATATAACTCAATATCTTTTCCACATCTTGTACATGTAAACGAATTAATCTCGAAAGGAAACCCAATCTTTGAAAGTATAAATAGAAATAGACATTTTAATTCAATTCTGGCTTTGAAACCTTTGCTCCACGGTGTCCAAATGCAAAATTTTTGTAACAATTATTCCCACGTTTGATCGACACTGCTAGTGACAAGAGGGTCGTTTCATATCTCCCCCAAAGAATTGCGATCGCTATTCAGCGAGGGAATTCAGCCAGCTTTTCTTTCTTGTTCTTCTTTCAAACAATTTAATCGGAGTCTATGCCCATGCGGCTTGGAGTCAAAAGCATCAGCTGCATACTTGCAACTTTTCACTATAGTATATTAGTTTAGAATCACTTTTTTATATGAGAAGAGTAGCAAGCGAGTATGTAAACCACCTGATGTTAAGTAGTCGCAGCCCATAGACATCCATGTACAATCACAAACACGACCAAAATCATATCTGAGCTCCAACATTTTCGCCTCGCTTGAAAGTGTAGCCGGCAACCGCACCTCTCCAACGGAAACACAAGTAATGCTTTACGGTGTTTTATGAGGTCGGCGGTGGTACCTCCCCGGTGGAATTATATTTGTCCCACCTTTAACTCCCACTTATATTATACACGCACGCATACAAACCACATAACATCATATGTACCGTATCCGTTTTCTATTCAATTCAAAACGATTTCATTTATTATGAATTATGTGTTTTATTCAAAAGCATTCCAATAACTTCCAATCTAAAACTTGCATAAATACTTCAAAACTGTTCAATAGAGTCCAACGCAGTTTCAATAACAGTAATGTGCGTGTGGTATCTGTAGTTATTCTGTATCGAGTATCTCGAAAGTGGAATCAGCAGTGAGATATCAACCTTGTAATTTGTATAAAAGATGATAGTACCAATAGCGTCGTACACAGTACAGTGAAATCATTTTTTTACTACGTAATGAGTACTTATGATTAGCGATTACTAAATCTCCGGGATATCGAACTAGTTGCATGGGTCGTGATCACGACTAAGTTTAAAAGTTTAGAAGTATTTTAATAATATGTACAAAATACCTCACTTATGTATTTGAATTACTTATTACAAATTACATTTTTAAAAAATAATTGAATTACCAGTTATGAACTTGTACTTCAATTACTTTTTATAGAATGGATAGATATAGCAAACGAACCTGCAGTCCACCTGATGTCCAGTCTCTGCCGTCTATGGAAATCTATAAAAAATAAAAGTCTTACTTGAAGTCTCGAAAATACATTGCTACTTCTAAAGCCTAAGATGGTGGCCGCCTTGTGAGCCTGTTACCACACATTTGTACCGAAACGCAAGTGAGCTTCACGCTAGAAATGGGTGTTGGCACCACTGGCCACTCCAGTGGAACTGTAAGGTTGTTTGTACGATTCAGGAATATCATCATGAACGGTTCTACCAATATGCAGATTTTATTTTCAAGTCATTCAAATACATAGAATTATGGTTAGACAACCCTGATTACTTATAAGAAATTTCAATTAACAACATTTCGCAAAGAAATACGCTCGCGAAAGTAGTTTCAAATTGCATCCAACAACTTTTCGAAGTACATAACTTATCAATATTAACAGTATTTCGTAAAAATATATGGTCGCAAAGTAGAGTAAAATGTAAACAAAACCATTAATTTTCGATGGTTAAAATTCACGTCACTGGAATTTGAATTCGAGTTGTTATTAGAAAACTCACGTCACTGGAATTAGAATTCGAGTTGCTATCAGAATAACCCTACAGAATTGAGACGGATGCAGTTTCTAAACACCGTATTGATAGTGATCGCCGGCCGCACTCGCTCACTTAACCCCGTCATTTAGCCCCGCGGTGGGTCCGAAACCTCATCTATCACAGTTTCCAACTGTTCTGTACGACTATCCTTTTACGTTTATTTGTAGAAACTCTCCGCTTGGTTCCATATTTGGACATAACAAAACTCGTAAATGTGTAACTAGGCATTTACACATATATTTTCTTTTATTTTTAGATAATCTGAGTCTCATTTGTGTCTGGTTTTCTATTTGCTATCTGATGGCAAAAACTTGTCAGATCTGTATAAATCTGAATTTTTTCGCTTTGTTTTTGGTTTATTATCGTATTCTGACAATACATTACAAGTCTTTCATTTAAATAAACCTTACTTAGTTTTGTAGCCTGTAAACTCAAGGAATATCTAGGTTATCATCTGTTACACCATAGGTCAGGCTTTCTGCGAATATCATTTTGTCTATGATTTAAAATCCACGCGACAACCACGTGCAACAAATATATATATATGTATATAAGCTTAACATCAATTTAAAAACATACTTAAAAAAAGCCATAAAAAATTCTACATTATGTGAAACTTCGGAAATGGTTTTTGTAATTCAATTTAATTTTGAAAAATTTGTAATTCACCTGAAAATATTGAATTTTTACTACAAGAGGCAACGATTATTGATGATATGTTTACCGCGTGTATTTTTCCCATTTACTTTATAATTATTGTATGTTAATGGCTGAACAGAACATTATATTTGCCTATTTCATAGCTGTAACACGAGCCGACTGGCATTAGTATTAATATTGAAATCGAGTAGAATGGCCTCACTGTTCGAGTTAACATCTGATGGCCGATGTACACTAATGCTTTTATTAGGCCGTTCACAAACTTACTTTTTTCATAGTTTATTTGTGAATTAATGAACAGAAATAATTGACAAGCTTTCTCTCCACTGGTTGGTTCAGTTTATTTGTTTATTTTTTTAATAAATTTAAGTAGCATACGAGTTTGATAAGCATACTGGTTGTAAGTAGTTTCTGCTGACCATCGTCAACTCCATATAGAATAGGAGTGCTTCATGAAGTCGATCAGAGAATCATCGTTAAACCAGAAAGCTAAGATGTTCGATATGTAAGTAAACCGCCATTTTTTTCCTAAACACGAAATAGTATAGTAGTAAGTTCAGACATTTACATCAGTACATTAGATCAAAAAAACTGCGTTCGCGCTATTAGAACCCAGGACCCAGATATCATAGCCAAAAATTGGAAGTCCTTTAGAGACAAATCGCAAGTGTGAGGATAGCCTAGCGGAACACATGTTCGTCTCAATGGCACTTCATAATGCCAACCATCAATACTTCCTTCGGAATTAATGATTTTTTTCCGACCATTACATTGTGATATGAGTAGATCGGCTTACGATATAATTATCATATAATGAACTTATGTTCGGTTATTTAGTTTTCGTTTTTGTCGCAAGAATATCGAAAACTGTATTCAATATATAAAGCCTTTTTTCTTGGGGGATACAGTTTTTAAGGTAACGGTATTGTGGGAGTGATATCGAGTTATAAGGAATTTTGATATGAAGACCCCTTCGATGGTCTTCTTCGGTGTTTTATAAGACCGGAATGTGTAACTTTAAAAGTGCCCGGTATTATGAGAGATATTAGGTTATGAGGATTTTGACATTAAAAACCCCTTCAATGGTCTCCTTCGTTGCTTTAGGAGAAGGTCGAGATTTTAAGGGAAACGCACAGTATCCTCATGGCACAGCACTGCGTCTACTGTCGTTCCTGTAGGACTCAAATCATGGCTGACTATCAAGTACTTACGATACGTGCGGCGTCCCCGTCGTCCTACCTGAAGATGCTGGACTGGATAACTCGTTCTCCTACTCGTGCTGCCCGGATTGTTCCTCGCAATCCCGAGAAGATACAATATCCATGACAATGGAATTCGAGCTTTTCCGAAGGTGTCCTGGGTTTAATTCTTGGATTTTCTTTAATTATTCACGACTTACAAATTGTAGGTGGCTTTAAAGGTGAAGAATATTATTGTTAGAAAACTAGCGTGTCTTCGAGTGCTTCACGAAGTTCTTAAAGGCGTAAAAAAGTCTACCATTCCGTACCTAGCTAGTATGCGGTCTACGGCCTAACCCTTCTCAATCTGAAAGACCCATACCCGACATAGTCGTCAAACTGAATTATAGCTTTGTTTAGAAACCTAAACGTCGCACGAAAATATTTAGAACCTAAATCAGTATTATCGATAGATTTTATCGAAGTGCCCCAAATCACTCGTAGTACTGATTGTATCAGCAACATTTTATCAAGTATTACAATCGATTCTATCTATATAAGGAGCAATTTCGAGTGATCAAGAATTCCATAGATCGATAATTGTTTTTATAATACTTTACTGAATTAGTTAGCTTTGCTACGTGTGTTGCTTATAATTTAAGTAACCAACTTGCAAAAACAAGGTACCTATCGGCTGATTTTATAATGTTCAATTGTTGCGAATCAGCAAGTAGCAAACGAGCATGTAAACCACCTGATGTTAAGTGGTCGCAGTCCATAGATACATTGCTAATCCTGAGGAATAAGATTATAATAATAATTATTATTATTATTATTATTTATAGGAGGAAAAGGATTATTTTTTATGTGAGAAGAGTAGCAACGAGCATGCAAACCACCTGATGTTAAGTGGTCACAGTCCATAGATACGTTGCTAATC